>SMSR01009674.1:0-26481 GCA_019453355.1 Ceratina japonica
TTTCTCGTTTAACGCAAGACCGACGTTCCACGAATGATGTTTCGTCGAGCGAAACACGTTGCGCCCGGTGATAAAATCTGAGTGTTTAAGAAACACCAGAGCGAATGAAGATGTACGAGCCGGGGGTATTAGGCGGCAAAGAGGAATGGAGAGAGAGAGAGAGTGAGAAAGGGTGAGCGGGCCGGGAAGGGAGGGAGGGGTAGCTTTCACCGAGGGAGTAACTAAAACGTACTTAGCTGCGGGGTTAAAAGGTGGAGAGTCATCGCGTGATCGTGGAACGTTATCCTAAAGCACATAACCCAGCCACCGGAGAAACAATCCGAGGGGGAAGGAAGGGTCGGCTTTCTTCGGGGCGAGATGGAGGCACCGCTGAAGGATCAAGCCGCTCTTAACGTAACGGGGATCAGCGATGATTCTCCATTTAGATATAGTTACATTTAATTTTCGAATGTCTTATGGACACGCGATAGCAAATGAATTGATCATCATCTTAAGTATCCTCGATAAAATCGACTTCGTAACTTCTTAGCCCCCCGATCCTTTCCCCGCCGTTTTAGATCTCGTATAATCGAATTATATCCACATATTACTTACCACAGAAATGTTTTACTTATACGCGTAGCCAGGTTCACCGGAAAACACAGTGGAAATGTTCGTTTTAATTACATAGTACCAGATAGGAGATACGTTTTATTGTGAAATGTAGGATATTAATGATCGCATTCGACGAGCGCAATTGTTGGTGCAGGACTTTGGCACGAGTTACGGTTTAACGATGTAACTACGTCAACGTTAACGGCCCTACGCCTCCATTTCGCAACTTTATTGCGATTCTTATTTATCTGCCCGTGCTATTTGTATTTCGGCTTCGTAATGCCACATCGCAGAAGTAGAAATAATGGACGAAATTATGTCAGAATATAGTAGACGCTTCAAACGAGCTTGATTACAACGTAGACACGCGTCGACGTTATAGATCGACGAAACAAGAATAGGAGAACAAAATCCCCGCAGAACGTCCTGTCGCTGAGAGAAAAATGGGCTTAGTCCCTCAAAGTAATCCAACCGTGGAAATATAAAGCGGTGGAAAAATACGACAAATGACGAGGAGTGAAACGGGGCCGTATATAGACGCGCTGTGAAAACACCGAGCATGGAATTTCATAGAACAACCCGGAATAGAAACTTATTATTCGTTTGAATCGAAGCCCGCACAGAATTCATATGGCTCGCCGCGGAAGTGCCGGGAAATATTAAGGAGTCGGAGTCGCGTATAAGCAGCCGGGCCCTAGGTATACGCACGTACGTGTGAAAGAATATATGCTGAGAAAAGGTTTTATCCAGCTCGGTGAAATCGATCATCCGCCGTATGGGCGTAATACTATTCAAAAATTGCGATGGAATCTTTTGTGTGCACGGTAAAAGCTTGAGGAATCGTAAATACGAGCAGAATAATAATAAAATGGAGAACGCCGGGGGGGAAATTCCGTTTTATCGATGGACCAATAAATACGTGTTCCTTAACGTAATTTGGAACACCCTGGCCGCGTTGCCGCAAATACGTTCGTTTCATTTGTCATAAATTCTCCGGAAAAAGAATCGAGAGAGCTACGGGATATTAAAGGTGTTTGAGAATTCGAAAAGTCATCTCGGAAACAAAGATGTGACGGTGAGGTCTCCGAGGGAACGGCCGGGACGTCGTCGTCCTGGATATTCCGGGCATGGGTGTAACATTGAATATGCATTAGCGTCAGTGCGTCGTCGATGGTTGTAGCGTCGGGGTAAGGATGAACGGAGTCGACGGTGACTCACATTGTGACCGGAATAAGCAAACTATCCTTTAAGACTCTCCCCTGTTCGACAGCAAGGTTTTCCCTGCCCCGTTGTCGATGCGACGGCACGACGAAGATCCTCGATTGAATTATCGTAATCACGCATTTCCTTGGGCGGCCCTTTTCTTCCTTCCAATCTCATTTACGCTTTACCGGCGGGGACGGTGTCCTCCGTGAGGTGACTACTTAAAAATTATACGAAATCAAACTCTTCGCCTGAAAAGTCTGACTCGATAAAGAAATTGGTTGAATGCAAATTCTTCTGCGAGTTAATTACGTTGACAAAAGTAATATCGTTAAACGAATAACTGCTTGTCGCTCCCACGGCAGAATAGCGGCGTTATATAAAGTATTATTTGCCTATAATGACGATCATTAATTCGCGTCATCATCAGTGGCATACACCTAATTAGGATAGTCGAGTCTCCCGACAAGGGAGTCAAGAGAGGGTAGAGAGATGGAGTCGGGGAACATAAAGGGGTTACGGCAGCGCACCAGAGGCTCACACGTGGGCGTGCGTGATAACGAAGCTTACCATTGCGATCGACGAGCGTGTCTGCTACGTGCATGTGCTTGTACAACACGTGCGCGCGTAAACGCGGCCGTCGGACGCATGGGTGGTTCGAGGGTGGAGCCTTGAAGTTTGATATTACCCTGGCAAGTGTCCATGGCAATCTTATAACTCAAGTGCTCGCTACCTATATACACGTAATGCGTGATGCGCACCCTGTGCGCGTCAAAGTACATAAGCCTACGTATGTATACGTACACCTACACTATTAGTTGACATCCAATGATTATATACCTAAAAAATGAATATAATTGTATTAATTTGAAGCAAGTACTGCTGGTAATAACAAATGACGTTTGCATTGAAGTTTAGATATGTTTAGATACGTTTGAGTTGTTATCTGCTGTTATAATAAATGCGGATGCATTGGTATAAATTATCTAAATTGTATGTATATGCGTATGAATATTCATATAGGGTGAAACACGTTGTTATTGTTGATGGGTATCTTTGGTACTATTATAGGACTAGAATATTGCGCATATTACGTGAGTTATACACAGGCAGCGTACGTGCCTGCACGTTACGTGTGTGTACGTGCGTGGGTATGGGACCAATATGTTATTTCCGTCCGCGTTCCCTTGTATGCACATTTAGATTGCGCAGTCAGAGTTCCCGTAATACTTTTGGCAGCTGTACGTTCCGGGCGGCAAGTTAAGTTTAAGTTTAATTAACGTGCCAGGTTCGTTTGAAATCGTGGCCCCTTTAAATTGTCATGGTACGTACCTATTACCTGCCGTGCGCCCAACGCTAACCGTCTCGTTTTGTCTGTTGAAAATTTTCCGCGATCCAACCGAGGCGAGCCTCCATTCCGTTCCCGCATAAATGCGTTATTACATAACTCGTCACGCTCGTTGTTGAATTATTCTTTTGAAACTTCCATTTTGCAGGAAGTTTCGGGATATACGTGGCAATTTTTAAGCGCGCCCGAATAACAATGCACGGTAGGCCGCTCGTTAATATTAATGTTAACATTTTTACCGGCGTTTATGTAAACAGGACTATTTATTAATATTCATTTCCTTCTGACAGACATTAAAGAGGTACACATGCATTTCATGTCTCCTTGCAAATTTAAACGGTAATTTTCGAACATGGCTCCCAAATCATCCAGAGGGCGCAATCGATAATCGTTGCGATCGAATATCGATATGAAATGTTGGTTACGGTTATGCTTGCATATGTAATGCTGGGTCACAGAGGTCAAATTGGCATGTCCTTTGTTTAGAAATTTTGTTATCTATTATACGTGTTCGCGTTGTGTGCATCGTGTTTCTCTATGGTTTCCCTTCGCGAGATCGGATTTCAGTTTCGCCGCGAGTGTTATTTCGTTTTCGTAAAAGTGTCGTTGCCGTGGTTACGTATTTATGACGGAATGTGGTGAACCGTGATTACAGAAAGACCTTACGATCCGTGGGGACTCTTAACCTTAACGCCGGCTTTGATCGTCTTACAACAAGCAACAGGTTTCTCGTGCTTGTGCTTTCCAGGTATGTATGTTACAAATAATGCAGGAGTTATGAAACTTTCGTACCATGGTTATTTGTTATTCCAAAGGCAGTAGTCGAATGCGATTTCACTCGACTAGAGTTATAATTAAAAAGCGTTACTGCAACTCAATTTTTATAAAAATATCTGACAATTCAATTGTATCCCGTTTCGTTGTCTTGCGATACTTTATACTCAATTTCAATGTATTTCCATTGAAACTAAAAGAAAAAGCGAACGTCCGTCATATTCGTTGCCCTTCGAAAAATATAGACTGATATCACGTTTCAAACAATATAGCATAAGGTTTCATTTCTCGATTACCTGCGTTTCGCAGTGCATACATATATATACACAACCGTACACGGCGGAAACTTTCCCCTGTATTTGCTTGGCTTTCGCGGTTGTTTGCTTAAGAAAACTCTTACGAATTTCCGCGAACTCTGCCACAAACTTTTCTTATTGTTAAGTTCGAAATAAGGCTATCGTTAGTAGTAACTTTAACTTATTTCGTACACGTGCCGAGATCGCGTGGAACGGAGAGGGTGATTGGGGGCTGGTTAAGAGAGAACGGAATGGCGTGAAACGAAAAATAATTCCATCGCCAGGCTTGGTGCCAGAGGACCGTGTAAAGCTACCCTGGCTACCTAATTACAATAAACAACGAAGTTCACTGTAATTTACACTGCAAACTATCCATTGCCTTTTTCTGATCTTTTCTATGATTTGTCGATGTCTTACATCACTTCTTTCAATCCTTTCTTTCATATATTTATATGTCTGTATTCTCGCTTGTCTACACTGTTTTTTCTTCTATACTTTATTTAAACAACGCTGATGTTTTTATAAGGCAAAGAGCATTTTTTGCGATATCAAATCTGTTATCAGTCAAAGTGCGCGTTTAACTAGATTTCCCGATAAGTAAAACACATTGTGGGAAGCGATAGTGTTTATAAAGTTCACTTGCTCCTTTGGGACTACGGTTACAAGGTACGTCTTTCTTGAAAGTTTACTGCAAACGCGTGGCAAGAAACCTTTTAGTTCGTAAATTTCAATAGCTTACGAACAACTACAACTTCTTGTGAATTCCTCCCGGTACTTACATGGGATAGGTACGTGGGAAGTGTTCGAAGTTTCGAGTTCGAAAGTTGCGAGAGCATCGACAGAACGTATCCTCGACGTTTCAATTAAACGTTCCCCCATCGAAGACAGATGCATCGGATGTACAATTCATCTCGCATTATGGCCTTTTGATCCTCGAACACCAGGTGAGATCTAGTTACTGATTACATTTATCGAAATATTTCATTTAATTAGCTTAATTTCCAGTCAGGAACAACGAATTACGCTTCAAAGCGTTCGTACTCTTACGGTAATCCGGGGGCCTTTTCCTCTACTTATAAGAAAGTTCTTAGCCGAATTCGAGATGGTTTAGAACGTAAGGCGAGATAGATAGCAAAGATAAGGTGAATTGAAACGCAAGGTGTTAGACGAACAGGTCTAAGTGGTATCGAGGGTGTTGCTAGGTTACTACCCCGGATCGGTAGATGAGAAGGTGGTAGGTATCGGGCTTATAGAGCGTGTGTATCTTCGATAACAGGAAGGTTCGAACTGCGGTACACCTCAAACGTTACCTTCCTTCTTTGCCATCCAACTTTAGCTCTTAATTTTCTTCTCATTTCCGCTCTATTCTACCATCCCCTGCCAGTACATTTACCATCGCGCTTTGACCTTTTCATTTGATCAGTTTGTCAGCAATTATTCGTATAACGTTACACATCACGCGTTCATATGCATTCTAATTAAATTTTATCAATCACTATTAGCAGCAGTCATTTTACCAATTCGAACGCACAGCTTGTGCGATTCTATATCAACCGTATATACGCGTTATTTTTTCCTCTCCGCGTCTCGATTGATGTTCGCGATCAAATGAAACGCGAAGCGTTCAATCAACTATAAAGTATAACAAATCATATGGGAACGATCCAGCAATCGATAGCATTTCGCGTGAACGTTAACAACCTCTTTGCTCAGCTCGTTTATCTCGAATGTTCACAAATTGATCGCAATACATTCGGTTAACAGCTGGTCGGTATACCGGCGGCCCGATGTAGAACAACACCTACTCTGGTTTCGGGCAACGATAACCAACAGCGAACCCCTTCGACCAGTGCGGCGGACCCGATAGATATACCCTGCGATCAGTTATGCCCTGGCCCCTCTTGTTTCGACGTTGCGGTTGCATTAAAACAACCTGTTACCTCCGAACAGGTAACTCGGATCGTAGTTTTCTAATAACGAAAAACGAGCCGCTAGTTAACGATGGAAATTACACGACGCGGTCTCGTCCCGTAGCGCCGATCTTCTCGATAGAACCAACACGATTAACCTTAGGCTACAGTTACCATAGTTTACCGCCGATACATATACTTTGGCGACTGAAATTACGGTCGGCTATGGAGCGGGATCGATCTTTGTTCTAGCGCATTACGTTAATTCCTGGTCTACTAGCGACTTGAGCGAGTCAAGAGTCAATATGCACCTGTGCTTCGGTAGCACGGAGAGTTCAATGAAATTTTAGACGTACAGATTAATCTTGAGATCAATCAATTCGTATATACTTTTTGTAAATTCGTTGACGAAACGAGGGAGAATACTTGAAACAGTATCTGTCTTATTAACGAAAAAAGGTCAAACATTCGTTCCCCTAATTCCGTTGTCTGGAATATATTCCGGCCAGCGTAGACGGTAGAAAGTTAACGTTTTACGAGAACGTCTTTCAGCGAGGTAACTGAGTGTCGCCCCTAGTCGATCGTACGTATCGGTTCAATTTTCATTTCCCTCCAATTTTCTACGGTGCTCTCCAATCGATTCGAGTAGGTACATACTCGAGTTAACGACTTCCTCCCTGTGCTTCGTTCGCTAATCGTTGGCTCTGTTGAACGTTGGACGGCGAGGAGGGTAGATTTTAAGAAACTGTCGAGGTGCGCAGCTTATCCAGCCCGATCGAGCAAGTTTTCGGGAATTAATTAATTCGTTCATTAGGAGAATCAATATTGTTTGAAGCTGAAGCGTTAAGCCTCGACGGCTAGGGGACGAGTAGGGGATCGACGGAAGGCAGAAGTTACGATCGTCACCTGTCTTATTGGTCGCTGCCCTCTGCCTCTCGTATAATATCGTGGCAAACGAGCTGCTGGAAAGCATCCCCCAAGGCCATTTCGAGCGGAAACTCGTTCCAAGTTTCGGACACGCGGCGCGCGGCGGATACACGACTGCACGTGTATTCGTTACGCGCATATACACGCACGTGCTTATGCACGGGGAGGATGGCCGAGCGTGAATCGCGAAGTGTACAGCAGCGATGTTCGAATTCAACAGCGTCGCAATATTCCGTTTCTGCGAGAGGCCATGCTCCGGCGGCGTTACATTATTCCATTCGCGAGAATAAGCAGATTCGATCATGTCGCGGCAAAGGAAATTCGTATTACGGTTGTTCGATCGGTCCTCGAGACAGTGACTGGCAGCCAGACACTGTTTCCTATTAACAGCAGAAAACGCGACGCGTTATCTCGTCGCGTGGTTATTTGACGCATCATGAATTCGAAACAACCGTCACCGCGGATTTGGTAATCCGATCTCGTCCTGCGCTTCCTCTTTGTTTTCTGTTGTTCATCTGTTGTGCTCCTCTTTGTTACAACAACGATTTTAATTCATGGTTATTCGTTTATCTTATTTGAAGCTGTTTCTCTATGTTCACACTGGTATGGTTTTAACCATGAGGACAAAAATTGAGGTGATTCAAAAGTATCTGTGCTAGACATATTGAACGTGAGTCAAGGATCGTGAAATAAAATTTTATTAATCAAAATGGAGCCATTTTTACAATACGTTACTTACGATTATGGCTGTTTGGGCATGCACCGTGGAGATAGCATCAAATTCCGCAAAGTTTCTGGCCTATCTGAGGTTCCGTAGTCGGAACAGCCGGTAGCGTGACATCATCGTCGGCCGAAACGGGCACCGTGGAAACGCGATAAGAGGGCGGGAAGCAAGGGAAACGATGATACTCGAGGAAAAGGGCTGCTCTGAAAAGCCTACGGCCTACCGCAATCATCGTAAGGGGATCCAGAGATCCCTTTCGGCCGTTACGTCATCCCGGCTATCCACCTTCGCTGGAACGTTCGCTTTTTGCCTGTGTTTCTCATTTTTCATCCCTCTCTCATTTTTTTTCTTCTTTACTTTCTTCATCTCCGAGCTTCCAACACGGATGTAACAGAAGCCGTTTTAATAGCCCTACGGAGGACGCAACGATTGGTCGAAAAACCGGTTTCTGTTCTAAAATTTCCTCGAGGCACGTAGAATTGGTCAACTTTGTCCTCCTGCTTCTTTCTTTTCGTTCCTGCTTTTCGATTTACCCCTAGTCTAAGCTCCGACCACAGATTTTTTTGCGTTCGGTAGAAGGAAAGTTCGTTCTCTGATGGAAGGAAAGTTCCGATACAGGACCATTCTTTTTTTTTTACTCTATCTCGTTCGATCGAAAATGATCACCTGGAGTTAGACTTAAATATTTCATTTTTAAGAAACGATTTTTTGGAATAAACCGTTCTGGAGAGGAAGAAAATCTTCATAAATTTTAACCCTGACTTGAACTTTTTATCGTTTTCATCGGGTTCATTAGCCTTTACGATCGTTTAAGAATGATTTAACTGCATAATCCTCTTATTCGTCAGGTCACGTTATGCATATTTTAACACGATAAAAACTACAATTCAGGCAATTAAGATCGCGTCCCTTCGATATTGCCTGATTAAGCAGCGATTCCACTCACCTGCCGTTCTCGCAGACCTCGAAGGAAGATCCCGCCGCCGCGAACGCTACTGAATTTTGAGAGATAAGTTCTCCTCGGGACTTCGAGTCGTGCATTTTCGTGGAGGCGTACGGGATAAGGAGAATACCCGGGGTTTAGGGGCGTCGGTGGCAAAAGGAGAAAAACGAGCCGAGAAAGGAAAGGGAAAAAAGTGAAACCGAGAGGAGATGGGGGAGAGGGCTGAGGATGGTGGAAGAAGAGAGTGCCGGCGTCAGAGGCAGGCAGGCAGAGCTCGCCGTTGCGAACTTTCGCAGATATTGAATATCTCGGACCATCAATCACTTCGGCACGGCAATATCCGAAAGTATTGGCCTTATATTTGTTTCTATATCGAGCACCGATTTATGGTTAAAGCACGTCCTTCCATCAGACTTCCTGAATCGTCCGATCTAGTTCAAGCTCTGACGATACGAACTTTGTATGGGGTTCTTCCCCGTTCCTTATTAAGCTCCGTAACTTTTAGTCTCGCGATCTTACTGCTTCTTTGCACTTCCAAAGTAGTGAGTAATCAGAAGTTCACAACAATGCCATTATACATAGCATTCTGTATTAAATATTCTTTATACTTTTTGTGCATTCGTAATCCTCCACGTTCACGTTACGTAGTTATATAAGCACTGCTGTCATTTCCAGTTTTTTATTCTTGTATGCACGTCTGAAATACAGATTTATCGCATTTCTTTTTGCCAAGAACACAGTCTAATGCTCGGCCTTAAATATTCGGATGTTGTGTGTCATCGTCAGCAACACGTGTGTTCGTATACGCTCACGGCTACGGTAGTTGAAAGTAAGCGACGAGCACAACGATTTTATTCCTTTATTTCTCCGTGTCTCGTACGCCGCGGAACTGCATTGAAATTCTCGCAATTTGTCTGCCACTAAATTACAAACCACCCAGTTGCACATATTAAGTTCTTCCCCTTCGCTTTTTACTTTTCTCAACCAACAATTTATTGTCAGGAAGATAAAAAGTTTTCATAATCAGGTAATTGAACAATAAAACTAGCACTCCAATTAAGTAAAATAGATGGGACACGATTATACAGTATAAATGACGACGTACGAGATTGGAAACTTAAATCTTTTTTATGTCGAGTCGTAGTGGCACGAACAGCGGTAAAAATAGGGGTTCCACAAGCTCAGCTGAATCTTATCCAAGCGCAATCATCTCGTTCGATCTCGAATCAGTAATACGCGGCTTGATTTCGTGTCTGATTCTCGCGTCGTTCCGAGCCGAATGTAGGGAACTTCTTTTCTCCGCGCCTCCATCCACCGGAGTCACCCCATTTCCGTCGACAGATCGCGGCGAAGTGCTTCGCGTGTAGACACCCTATGCGAAACGCTGGAGCCCCGATAGGGAGATCTCTCAAGATGGTGCACCTTCGCTGCTGCGAGACTTTTTTATCCCTCCCAACGACGCTCCTCGAGCATATATGTATACAGCAAGCTGTTTCTTCTTGCTGGCGCTCCTTCTTCAAGGCCGTACCGCAGCGGCTGAAAGAACGCCTGCAAGAGATGTATGACAGAATGAGCGACCGGGAAGGAGAAAAAGGGAGAGAGGTAGGAAAAGGAGATGGCCGATGGGGGAAAAATGCGAGTCGGGGGAGTCCGTTGAAGGTTCCAAGTTTCTTTATTAGATCGGGGGTGTCCATTCGTCGGAAATGGACCAAAATATCCTCGCCCTATCCTCCTCCAGCGGCGCACATTCCTCCGGTTCTTCCCCTCCCCGTGTGTCACGTTTGCACGGCGAGGGTGTTTATACTGGAATGCAAAATTCAGCGAACGGCATACGGCTGCGAGATCGGAGCGGGGGGGGCAGGGGTCGTCGAAATCTAATACAGAAATAAAGATGAAATCTTGGAAAAGTTTCATAGGTACCCGCGTGTATCGCGGGGCTGGCTCCTCCGTTTGCCAACGGGCCAGACTTTCTTTCTCATCAAATATTGCTCCGTATATCGGCATATATCCGCGGGATCTTCGTCCGGTGACCCAATATCCTCTGGTGCCTATGCGCGATAGAGAATGCTTCTCTCGAACATTTCCGAAGTAGGCGCGTTCTGGCAACATGACGCCAATAAAATTCCTTCGTAGGACTTCGCGAGCGTCTTCGAATATTAAGCGTCATATGAAAAAGAGCATCCGGATCTCTTGCCCTGCCTTGGGATATCCTCCGGTATGTTGCCATAAATTTAACGTTGCATTATTAATCTTGTGTCGCATCGAACATCATCGTAAACTATATTGCGAGTAAATTATGAAATACTGCATTTCAGACAAGGTCCCATTTTCTCTCTTTTGTGATTTTATCTGTTTTGCTTGTAGAAATAGTAATTCTTGATGTCATGGTTAAATTTAGGACAAAGCACGTATGTAGATAAATTGACTTTATACGGATAAGTAGGCATTTAATTGAATAAAAAGTAATGTGACACCGAGGTCATCGGATAAAGTCTTCTTCTCGCGCGGAAACTTATCTTCGTTGAAAAAATACGCGAGAGAAGTTGGTGGCCGAACCAATATGATTCGATTCATCACGGATCGAGGCTAAAAGAGAATTGGCGTGTTTTCTTTCGTGATATCCGCTCGAACTCGAGGAAGCTTGCCTCGTCACGAACAACACGGGGGCGCCTCATCTTTCTTTTCCGATATTTATTTTACCGTAATTCCGTTTCACACGCGCACATATATGCGGTAAGTGGCCCGTTCCGCGGTTTCGTCCAATTTCGCCCGGAAGAGGAAATACTCCTCCCCGGAGTTTAGAGAGAAGTTTAAAGCCACTCTATCCGAAAGATTGGTAAAGTACCATTCCTATGCTAACAAGAGCTTCTTCAATTATACTTTGTCCTCGGTCCTTCGCCAATTGTTATTTGTCCTCCTCTTTCCACCTTTTCTCTTCGGCTTGATTTCCCCGTTTTGCATAATCTAATTTCGCCTCCTTACCGTTCCCGGGCATTTACCTTTATTATAATTAGTTTATTTCCGGCCAGGAAGTTTACAATACACCCATCGATAGCCGCTCAAGCAACTTCTTCGATTATAATATCTTCTTCATCTCCTGCTCTCTCTCTCTCTCTCTCTCTCTCTACGTCTCCCGTGGACCGTAATTTCATTTTCCGGCCGAAAGTTCGTTCCCTTTCCGCGTAATTGGACGATTTCTCGTAAAAACCGCATTGTCTACCGTCCGATTGCAAACTAAGAACTGGAGAGGATTTGAAATCGAGAATGACTAACGGCGAACAGGAGGGTGCATATCCGGGGATACATACGTATCTACTACAGTGCGAATTGCGAGTGTACTATGGCTCCAGAACGCTATACTCGTACGCCGTTACGCTCATTCTTTTCGTCGCCTATAAAGTCACCGACGTTCTGGTTGTACGGAGGGCTGGAAATTTACTGTCCTTTTATGGGGATTTTTATCGCTGTGTAAACTATGCGATATCCTCCCATATCCGTTTCCGCTCTTACGGATGGCCCCGACCTTTATCCCGCCCTGAAATCGAGTTAGCTTTTTCCTTCGAGATGAATTCTGATAAATCGTATCGACCCTCACCCGTTTGTTAAGGCGACGTTCGCTGCTGATTCGCCGAGAAATACCTTACCGCGTGGTCAAGTAGAATAGAACGCCGTTAATTATGCACGAGCCCAATATTCGGGGCCGATAAATAGTACATTCGTGACGCGTGTTTACTGACTCGCTGAAGGCACACCGATTACGGTGTCGGGGTGGATAATAGTCAATAATTGCTCGATTGACTTTATTGGAATCTCAATTACTGGCGGCCGATGGAACCGTGTGTGGATCAAGCGGTTTCGCGATTTTTATACAGATTGTAGACAGAACTGTATCAAATTCGTCAATAAAAGTGGACAGATCTGAACAAATTGTTTTACATTTTTCTGAATTTTTTTATAAAGGCTTGTTGAATGTTTTGATTATAAGTTGTGTATTTACATGTTAGGTTTCTGTGGGATTAAGTCAAATCGGAACAGACAGATAGGAGTTGAAGTCACTTCTTGTAACTCCGTGGTTCTGCGGCTAACAGTTGCACCATACGTGAACTTTGATAATCTATATCGCTTACAGTCCGTGTCTCGACACCCGGCCACCTTGGCAGAAAAGTTCCAGATTCGAGGGCGGCTAGCTTCTACGAATTTTCCCTCCGCTATTCCCACGGAAATCGTAGCACGGCGGTGGCAGGCTGGGTAGCTGCGACCTGACGCAAACTTTGCACCACTTGTTATTAGATTACGTATCGTCTTCGCGATCTTTCGTATTTTCTCGAATTTCTTTGAAACCAAACAAGCTTTCCGAATTGTTTCGTCTCGGATTTTCCATGAGAAAACTTGTAAACTCTTTTTTAAGGTGCATCTATTAAACTGTTAAACAAGACACTGCAAATCGTAATGAAATTGTAGAATTTATTCTTCTGATTGGAAGATTCATTTATTAATAAGAATTTAGCCATTTTTACAATACATTATTGTACTTATTTTGGAAATAGATAAAACAAATTTTTGTAGTTTTATCGAATAGAAACCTGTGAAGTCTGGTTTCTGTCATTGCAGATTTTGAAAAACTACTGAATAGATAATCTCTCGAATTACTTGCAGAATTATCATGGATTTAGTCGAGTCTGTATCACTTTAACCATTTATTGATTTCTGGAGTATACTTGGGGGGATCAGTTTGTCGACATAATTCGATGCTACGCTCATTTTTATGTCCGCCTGCTTACTTATGTTTGATCAATGGCGCGTCGTTTTCGTAATTTTTTCCCTCGATGAAACGTCGTTACGGGTATCACGGTTGATACGACGCCGGTCGATTTTCAACATTGACGAAGAGCCTTTACGTGTCCCCTCGGCGAAGTTCTTCGCCGGATCAAGGATGGGCTCTGATTCTAAAATTTTTCTTCCGATATTCGCGAAATTCTCGTTACCATTACTCTCCGCTGCACGACGCGATCGAGAATAACGCGATATCCCGTACTCGGGATCCATTCTAACGAGTTTGATTTACCGGCGTTTACCTTCGGCCCGTTCCTCCTCATGAAAGTTCACGCCTGCTTCGCGATTTCATTAGGAAGTACATGTCGCAATATCTCGGACGACGTTACCTCGAAAAATACGATTCGCTCGTTTCTCGCCTTTATCGTTGCCTGACCCGTAGGAAGCGCGGCGATAAAACGATTATACCTCCCTTTGAAAACAGAGCGCGTGCGTATGATAAGCATGAAATAACGAATGGAAACTCGATTTTAATTTAGCTTCAACGGTAGTTCACCCGGGCTGCTTTAACGCGTTTTATGCGGGTCAGCGTCAGCTGCGCGAGCCCAACGGTACACGGTGAAAAATACCGTCGATAAAGTATCGCGGCTTAGCGTGCCAGAAAATAATTGCCAACTATAATATGACTGTTTCATTATGGACTAATCGCGTATACATAATTTCTAACGTATTCTCTATCCCTAAGCTCGGATCTACATTATAACCGTATGTAGTTCTTTGACATTTCTTCAAAAATAGGAATTTTATACATATTATAGTTAATATTCATTATTAAAATACAGCTAGTTTAGTGCAAAACATATTTTTCAATACTAGCACACATAATTCGCCTTTTTAATTTGAATTCCTCGTTCCTGCACGATAGTCAGGATTTATGGTAATATTATCAGATAGTAGGGTTTCGATTGGCAATCGGAAAATTGAGCACGAATGTTCGGACGCCGAACACGGATGGGCGCGGGCCCGATGATGAATTTCGGCGAAGTTTTTGACGGATACACGATTCGCGATTGAATCGCGTGTACCTATGTACGGTTGGGCACCTCCAGCGCCGGCCAATCTTATTTCTATCCGCAGGACGGTATCGGAAGGCGATGCAGGTCGCGTATATACTATCAAAGAGGTGGATGGTCGGGTCTGGAGAGAAATAGAGGGCCATTCTGGAATCATACTGGATATCGTCGTCCAATCGTATTCCCCGTGTTCGCTTATCCTATTCCGTTCCGTTCCGTTCTGTTCCCGTCCGTAACCCGCTTCTACTATCCAACATTCATCGAGCGCATGTAATACCTCTCCCCCTACCGCCTCTTACCTTCTCTCTCCGTGTGTCGTCTCTGTTATATTCCGGCCGTTTCTCAAAGTGTGCAGCGCGCACGTATTCGTGTTCGAGCGCGATTTTGTTAAAAATACGAGACGCCCCGTCCGCACGACAAAAGTCCCTCTCTCTCCCGGGAGAGATTGCGAGACGCTTTTAAAGACATAAAATATAAGTAGCCGGAAGCTTCTCCTCCGTCCGTAAGGGACGGTTACGTACGCGACAGGTTTTACCATAAATAGAGACGTCCGACGGGATGGAATTGAACGGCTCGAACGCGGCTGGACGATAAATTTCCGTTGTTCGTGGAACAGAGAGCTCGCGTTTTATTCTCTCGTGATCAGAATTTACGAATTACGGTCTCCACGTGTATTAGGTGCGATCCAAATTTGCCTCTGTCTTCATCGAGTTAACACTTTGTTCTAGAATTTATTGTCAGTTGAATTATGCACTTTAAGAATTTTAACTTTTATCACCAATTACTGTAATCGTTAAATTTTGTCTAATAGGGTTTTAATGAAAATTAGATTTCGTACTGAGAAATTAATTTTTACTCAGGATCCATTTACTAAATTCTTCAGGAGATATTATCATACGAAAACGTCAGTTCGTAGTTTACATTTTTCCTTATTCTCGAAACCAGTTCACTTTCCCAATTTCGCATAGCGAATAATAAAGTCATAAAGCTTTCATGCATCTTTTAAAAAGGCGAGCGGGAATTTTGCTGCGAAATATAATACAAAATTCCTTTCCCGGGTTCCGTCGGATTTATGGCGCCGAGTGACTAAGAGACCCTTACCGGTTCATTTTGTCGCGTAGAAACGGCCAATTTTCGCCCGATTACCGAAATTAATCTGCATTAACCGCGGTTACCGCTGAGACGAATGACCGTTCGGGAATCGAGTGCCGTTCGCATCCATGATTTTCGGCCCAACTGAAACACCCGGGCTTAATGGCCACGATAACGAAAGTGGAAAGAGTCGAGCCCCCAATAGCCACAGTACCTGCGTCATAAATCTGAAGACGATGGCCCTGAAAGTGGTCCTGGCCCATAATGAATCGTCGGATTAGAGATCGTACGTGAAAAGATATGGTCAGAAGAAAAGTTCCGTGGGGAGTTTGTCATGCCGGTTGACCGGCGAAGACTCCAAAGAAGCTCGTTAGCTCCCATTGACTTCGTACCGTGAGACGGATCTTACTCTCATTCCGCAGATAATCACGTTAATTTCCCGTCATTTTTCCGCGCTGTACGCCCCACATTCCGAACCCGATTTGATCATTGAAACGGAAATTGCCTATGGAAATGGCAAATGCCGAAAGTCGTAAGAAACCAGTCTATTATTTTTCATAAAATTGACGTAACTATGAAAACTCTTATTAATATGGAAGAAAGCATGATATTTGAATATGAAATGAATTAAGCTGACAAAAATCAAAGTGGATATTTTGACATGCAAATAAACTTTTTAATATGTCGTCAAGATGTTTTTCTCTTGACAATCTTCGCCCCTCATAAAGGGCATCCAGTAAAATCTTATTTCCCCAAGATTATAGGCGCTACCGGGCGTTGTAGTAAAGCAGATAGAAAGGCAAGAGTAGCCGTTTCCTGAGCGCTCTTTCCAGGCCCTTAAAAGAGGAAACGCGGAGTCGAGTGTAGCTACATTTTAGCAGATTCTTTGCGTGCTCTTGCGCGAGGCTAATTAATTTGTAATTACCACGGGATTCGTTAATTTTGCATATTTCCATGGACGGGAGGTCGTACTTAAAGGCGACGCAGCCGGCCGGAACACGGGAATTCGAAAACAAAGGTACCCATCCAAGAACAGTGATTAAATTATGGATATTAAAACGTTTGCGTTAGTACGTTGTAGCCGTATAAATACGCACGGTAGAAGAGCATAATTGCTCGATATTGAGTCTCGACGAGGAGGCAGAAAATCAATGCGTGTTTATAAATATAAAATTTAATGAAATTCCGATTTATTAAAGCCAAGAGGCACTTGCTCATTTTTCCTCTGATTATTAATACGATTGCTCGTTAATTATAAATTCGATACGTCGTGTCACTCAATTTTAGCTCGTTATCAGTGCATTGGAAATTTTATATATTCATGGGAAAATTAGAAATATAACAAATACGTGCGATGCTCGAAATGAATGAAATATTCAAAGCACAATGCTTAAGTGATGAAAGCAGTTTTATTTTTCATAAAAATTTATAGCCCGCAAAACGTGGTGATAAAATTGTATAAAAGGAATGAGAAAAAATGTTTAAGTTGGTGTAGAAGTGACAAAGTAGAACGTAGAGCGGGGACATTAATTCGGAGTTTTAATTAAATCTGAGCCGATATTCCGATTCCCTTGAAAGGATCACGACACCAGCGACGCGTGCCTGATCCGAAAAGCCGGCAATATTTAATTTTAATGCTCGCACCTAGCGCGGCCCGGTTGATATACGAGCGTGTCATTCGCGGAACGGCGTGTGCGCTCGACATTATACATATATACTCACCTTCCGGTTCAGTTTATTTGGCAACGAGCCAGTTTCGTTCCGGCACCCCCTGTCGTAATAGGCACGGGCACCCCCCCCGATCGGTTGGATAGGATGGCGCTGCCATTTTCAAACAATCGCTCACGATCCACCCTCGTCTCCGTCCTTATTTTGTACTTTCGCGTGTACACTCACGTCTAGAAGTGATTTTTACTTCCAATCAGAATTCGTAAATTATTAATCAAACGTCTGACATGATTTTTCATTTCATTATTGATTAGATATAAATATCTGTTATATAATTGATACGATTGCGTTTGAGACTTAATTAAAAATCTTAAGCGTAAGTTTCATTAGATGTTGACGTCGAGAAATCCATGCACGTTCTTCAAATATCAGTACTATGCCTTCGGGGGCTAAGCAGCTTCATAAGCACATTATATTTTTGCGACAAGTATACCGCGTATTATGTAGCCGCTTATTTTGTCGTCCGTACACGTCGATTGGGCACGGTGCTTGGCCAGGCCAGGCCGTCCGTGTGTGTCTCCATCGTCGTCCAGGTACAAAGCACGAAATTGGAAGGACACTGGCACGGCAAGCTGGCTCCGTACCCGGCTACACATCCCGTAGGGATGCTGGGGTAGAAAATAAGGGAAATCCTTTTGTGCCTTTTGCTGCTTGCGCGGGACGTAAGGACGTGTACGTGTTCCACGATTCGGTATAAAGCACGGATAGACCGAGGGACAGGGAACTGGCGTGTCTAGATTCTCTCGTATATTGCTCGATTTAGAATTCTCGGTCTCATCGCTGCGCTGCGCTGCTGGCTACGTATAAACGCCGGGAGGTCTTACAAGTTCTCGCAACTCACGGTTCCGTTCCCTTTTCCCTATCGGGACTCTCAAATCGAAATATTTTTAGCTAGTCGCGCGCAAAGTCGCGGACGTATTTTTTGACACCTCTCGCGAGAAACTTGTGCCAACACGTTGTATTTGTTGGTGAAATAAAACGAGCCTTCTCCTCCTAAAGACGCATGGATCCTCGAGGGATTTCGCGTCAACCGTTTGGCATATCGAAGAGGAACGTAAGGTGGTCCTCGCTAAGATTTGTAGGATATAGGCACCGGGCGATTGAATAACGTTAATGTAAGTTTCCTCCTCCGTTCCGGGTGGGAAAATATTATTCGACGGATAACTCTTTTATCGTTCCACCCTGAAAAATTCCTGGAGAGGCGACCATCCACCGCCGAGATTCGATTGTCTTTTTTCGCCCTCGCCCCCCGCTCCTCTCTCTCTATCTCTCTCTCTCTCTCTTCTGTATGTGAGACGATGGCACGGAGAAAAAGAGAGGCAATTTAAGTGGAGGAACGAGGGAAGGACAGGGATGAAATACGATGGACGGGCACGAACGGTAAAAGCATTTCCTTTTCGCGGACCTATGAAAACATAGTTTTCTCTGCTGTCCCACACATACCAGTCTCCTCCTCTGTATGACGTACGAGATAGCCATTAATATCATCCTAGTACGTACATTTACTTCGATATCCTGGTTAGGAGGGTCTCGAACTCTGTTAATGTTATTTCGATCGTGCCTTTATTTTATCTGGGCATATACACTACCGGCCAAAAGTTTGGCGGCATGAGAGAGACGTTACGTGCTCGTATTATGGTGAATAAAACGAAGGATAGAAGGGGGAATCATAAAGTAATTTCTATTACTTATTTGTATAATGTCCGCAAAATATATACATAAATTTATTTTATAAATTTTGTACATCGTTACATATAACGAATAATGGCTGAGTGCCTCGAATTATAATCTGAAATAATGCAACGTCTGAAAATACGCGTAACACGGGACACTGGATTTTACGATTGTACCCGGTAATTATAGAGCATTACTTCTCCTTCCGAAACAGAGCGTTCCGCTATAAATTCTCGTAATCTTTGGATACTACGCTGCGATCAAATTACCGTGTTTTAACATCGAAGGGAAGCCGATCCGCATTTTCTCTGCGATATTCAGGCAAACAAATTTATTTTCATACGCTGAAAATCGTTGGTTAACTCGAAGCCGCTCCGTCTGCTCCCGATATACCATAATATACGCGGAGGCAAAGAAGAAGGCAGATCCGATAAACCTCTTGCAAAAGCACGAAGGCAGCGACAACAAGCTGATATCCACGGATTACGGACGCACCGTATATACTTTATCCTTGCTTCCTGTGTATACGTATTCACATTCACTGTCGTGCGAGAACGCCAGCCGAAGCATACGCCGCTTCTTCTTCTTCTTCTTCTTCTTCTTCGTCCTCCTCCCTCGAACGCGTGTACACACGTAGGCGAACGTAGTCACAAGCGACGAACGTGTTGCCCACGGGTACGCCAACACACGAGCGAGATTCTCTTTCGTGCACACTGTATCTTTAGCCGAGGGAAGGAAGCAGCCCCGAGAAGTTATGAGACGACGGCCATCTTTAGGTATTCTTCCTTCCTCTCCCGGTTCCTTCCTTCTTTTCTTACGCCCGGGTCGGGTCTCTTGGTCCTTGGGTCCGGGGAGAAGAAGCCTCGGGACTGTTCCCGAGGAAAACGAGGTCGTGGCGTAGCGGAGCGGAGCGAGTCTCCCCGCGCCGCGGCGCGTCGCGTCGTAACGTTCTCTATCGCTGAGAGCCATACATCATCATCGTGTTCAACGAGAACCGGACACCTCTAAGTGCCTCGAATCGACCTTCGTGCCTCGGTCCTTTTATGCTGGATTCATCCTGGCTTTATCGTGCTCCGCCACGAGCAGGTTCATCCTAGAACGACGACCGTCGCTTTCCTTTTTCGCCTCACGGTCCTGCCGCCGCCGTTCGCCTTGCCTGAAAGAGTCCCCGCGGTGCCGTACTTTCTCGTTTCCCGATTTTCGGTGTCCGGCTCGCTCGCTTGTCAGCCCGCACGTGCACACGCGTAACACACGTACGGACCCCGCCGGACCGCATATTGCGATATTTTTCGTGGCGCGTCGCGATGCGACGTGCTCGGTTGCTTTGAATCGGTCGAGTGTTACGTTTCCGAGGCAGCTCCGTAGTTTGGGATTTAATTAAAACATTCCGATCCAATTCGCTTGTTGGAACACATCGGACCGTGCAATTGTGTACCTTTGAAAGCTAAGGAAGAGGAGTGTGCGGTAGGTAATTGGGACGGGTCACGCCTACACCGCATATCTAGAGTCCTCCGCTGCGGTTGCTTACTCTTCAGCGTACATATTTATTATTCGATCGGTTATTATTGGGTCGGAGATCAGGGAATCGGGCTTCGCGATAGATAACGGGGCTCTAGATTAGAGAGTGCGTCGGGGTCATTCCGCACGCAGCGCAGCACGTGCACCGGACCGTTTGGCGCACGCTAATTACACAGGCCAACGTAATTCCATTAGCGTAATCGCATCGCGGACCGGTAATTGAACGGCTAATTAGATTAATTTAAAATTTCGTTAATTCGCCCGGTCCAATTAGTAGATTGTACCGGGGCGTCTGCCGTTCGCTTCCGATCGTTGAAGATGCTGAAAAATCTACTTGTTCGATGGGGAGTGCTCGTTTTTCTTTTTCATGGGGCTCTGGTAATAAGGAAGGTCCCCGTGTAGGTACACGGAGTCGAGTCATCGTACATGATAAGAAACCGGGGGGGTGCGGGGGAGGTAAGGGCAGAATTGAATTCTGCCGCCTGCGTCTCGAGGAAAGTGCGGCGTAAGGAGGACGTGCCACTCCCGCGAGTAATTGACGCTGATTAAAATTCCATGGAGAAGAGCCGCCGGTCTCTTTCTACCCGCCAGCGTACGTGGTAAACCGGAAAAGCCGATCGCCCATCTCTCGGCCGATCGCTTCCCGGAACACAATTGTCATGGAGATATCTTCAGAACTGCTTAAACCTCTGCTTACTTGATTGCATTCTTCTTCCTAGGTTTCGTTGCAAATAAATAATGAACGACGATAAATTAATAAAATACGCCTAATTTACGCGTCTATTACAATGCGGGTTTGATGGATGATCGACAATTTCTATGAAATAGATAGTTAACAGTCGAGCTGTACATTCGACGATTCAACGATTCAATAATTTCGCGATTAATATTATAGCCTGTTAAATGCTGCAAATTCGGTTTTATGCGCGCGTATTAATCAGCAGTATAAAGGATATATAGTTAGCAATAATAAACCGTCGTCGGTATTAGCACGTTAATGAACTCTGTTAATTGTGAGCCGCTAAGCTTTCAATATTGGAAACTTTATTAATCATTCGCGTTACCGGCGATACGAGGACACGACGATGGCTACGAAGTGTGTTTAACGTGGATCGCCTGCCTCGATTGTAATGCATTTTTCATCGATATTAATTGGTCTCCGCCGCGATTTAACGGGATAACAATACCTCCCGGCCGGCCGGATCAATCACGGCGCGTAGATTCACGTAATCGTCAACGATATCACGTTTCGAGTATTTACTCGTGACCGGCGGAGCGCGGCTACCGTGGGCGTGAATTCAAGCTCTACGGCAGCATCGACAATAATCGATGTAGACGCTCGTTAGCTAATTCGACGATACGCGAAGGAATTTCCGGAGCGAAAGAAATCATCAGACCCTCGACTGCTCGACGAGAATTCCTTTTGTTCCACGGCAATCTGAAATGGTCGTTATGTGCATCGAGAGACAAAAGTCCTAGGCCATGAATTCCACGCTTCGAAAAATCGGAAATTCATATGAATAAAAATAGTGAAATAATTTCTGACTTCTAATAGCAGTTATCGCACAGAATTATGTATCGCCACGTGTAATGCATTCGAATTCACGAGGGTACTACTAAGACGTAAGATGACCTGCTTTTCACGGAGGGTCCTTGTTTTTAGCTCACGTTGTAGATAAATTGCGGGTGCAGAGCGCAACAGAAAGAAGTCGTTATACCGCGCGATAGGAACGGTTGCCGGAATTGCCGTTGAAATCACTGCTTGTCAGCGCTCGACAACGCGCCGCGACGCCGAATCTTCTCGTTCCCGTCTCGCCCTCCGAGACCTTAGTTCTCAGCTATATGCATAGATAACAAGTGCATTATACCGCGTAAAATCTGAAATGCATAATGTATTCGGTGTGTCTGTGTCAGCCGCACACCGCGCGGCGACGTGTTCGCGCGCCGCCGCTCGCTACCCGCGTGCGTGCGCGTGTGTACGTACATGTACGTAGCCGAATTTACATATTTACAATACGGGTGTGTACACAAGCCTCGACAGAGAAGGATCCCTCTCCTCAGACATAATACATAGTCGCTCTTTTACCAGTCTTAGCCCGCCTTATTTTCGCGGAAGCATCACCCGTTCGGCTCCCCTTACCGCGCCGTCCCCCTCATCTCGTTTCGCCCAACAGATTACCCACCTTTCGAAAGTACGTCGTACATAAAATATGATGTTCGAAAAATATATGGCCCCTTATCCGGCGTGTAGAAGGATTTTCGTATCAGTGCTCCTATTTTCCCCGCAGGATTTACTGTTTATTACGATTACCAAGCAGTACGAATATAAAGAACTCCGCGAAGTATGTCTCGGCCGGGCTGTGTGCGTGCTCTGAAAGAAAGATATAACTGCGAGAAAACTTCGTCCCGCGGTGAGACCCGATTTAGCTCGGGAACTCCCGTAAATTCTCCTATTGTCATTAGCCGGAGGGGTCGAAAAACTTCTATATTACGGGTGTTTTACGATCGCGAGTTATCAAGCGCGTAAAACGTTTTCATTCGGCCGGAAGATGGTATTCCGCGATTGCGGAACGGCCGGTCGGCGCGGGCAAATCGGTATTAACGCCGTAGACAATTGTTAGACAATGTCGGTATTGTCCTTTTCATTTTACCTCCCTTTTTTTTTATTCGCCCTCTGCGGAAAATTATGGCCGGGTCAACAGAATTTCCTCTCCTATTGTTATGGCCTAAAGCTCGTATGGTTGGACCAGGGGTCGCCAACTTGCGGCTCATTGTCAGTAGAATCATACTTGTGGCTCTCGAGTAGTTTAATAGTACATATTGAAAAATATATTGCAATTGCCAAACAAATATAATAATTCTGATAAATAAAATGCGTGTCAGATCGCGTGCATGTAAACGTAGCTTTATTTTATGTTTCACAGCACATAACAGTTATATTATTTTTTCTAATACATATTACCTTATATGTGGCAATTTAGAAAAATAATTTACCATATTAGGAAGAAAATGACCTTTAACTTCAGAAAGGTTGCCAACCCCTGGGTTAGACTATTGAATGCGCGTTGAATTTTTTCGTTCGCTTTTTCGTCCGCTTGAACATCGCACTGCAACCCCTAAACGCCAACCCCTGCGCGCGCGCGAGCACGTGAAAGAGAATAGACGGGCCGAAGAATGGGTTCTGATTCTGTTCCCGTTAGAAACGGAGGTGCTGACGATGCCATTTGTAGAACCCGTATGACTACCTATGTGTACGTACAAGCTCCAGGTGCAAATTCGTACGTGTAAGGGATATTATCGTATCCTTCACGTTGAACAATGGTCTTCTATTTACTCTAGCTTTTAGAAATTTGATTAATCTTCTATTTTAATATTAAATCCCTTAAATCATGAATAAATCCTACTCAGTTAATTAAGAAGTAAAATAGGAATATAGTATTTGAGTTGGTTTTTACAGAAGACTTACCTGGTCTGTGTTTCTCCTTCTAATTGTAAGAGAATTTTTATGAAAGAGTTTTTTGATTTTTATTAATCGGATTCTTACAATATTCAGGAGTATCTATATATGTAAATAAGTACATGTATAGCTGGCAAAATTGTGAAATCGCAAAGAATTCATTTATATGGTTAATATGTTTTACAATCACTGTACTTGCGTTTGCTAGCAGCTGTAATGAAACGCACAGGTAAAATAACTACAGCACGCGTTTCCCTCAATTGCTTTTTTTACGTTTGTTCGTTTGCTGTTCTATTGGTTTCACGTTACGGCGGTAATAAGGATAACGATAACAATAATGCGCGTTGCATAGACAAGTTCCGAGCGAAAGAAACTCCCCGAGGTAAAGTAGCTCTCCTTCGAATGTGCTTGTAACTTCCGCTGGTCGTTAGTGGCGGTATCGAGGGGGATGTTTCCTCACGGTTCGCTACTTTAGAGTTGCAACAGCCCGGCAGGGATGTAACGAGTTTTGCGTGCTCGACGACAATTCTGCAGTTAAAAACGATTCGGATTCAACAAACTTCCTTTCGTGGTCTCTGTTTCAAACAAAACTAGCCAATTGGTGTTCCAACGTACGATTTATACAAAGTTATACCTCGCAACTTAGTACTAATATTTTATAACTTATTCGTACTGTCTTATTATAAATACAATACAATGTAATCAACTCATATTCAATTAAATAAGTTTTATTTAAACATTAAAATATTTCATTGTTCGCATAGAAACATAAAATATGGGAGGAAATTATAAATATTCTTATATATCCATAAGGACAAGTAGGAAAGTGATAGCAACAGGTTATACAAAAAGTAACAGCAAGTCTTTAATAAAATTAAATTAAAATTGCAAAATCAGTTTTATTTACAATATTATTACGATACAGGGATTAGGGATGGAACTAGGGATTAGAATTTTTATCACAAAAATGATTTAATAAGAAAATTTCGTACGGATAACTAATCGTAGAAAATGTTTAACATTGTTACAATTTCTATTTATTACTACGCGAAAGTAGAAGTTCCTCTAGTTGTGTCAAGCCTCGAGCGCTGATGTCCCCACACAATTCTTGATTTCGTATCATTTTGACAAGAATTGCGTTTGGACAATCATAGCCTGAGACATTCAATTCCCCCCGGGATGTTCCGCTCGGCGGTTCGCGTCGCGTCGTCGTCGCGGCGTCCGGGAAATTGCTTCGATGAGATTTTGCGCGCGGTAATCCAGGTCCTCGCGGGTATACTCTCCCGGAATCGGGGCTGAAAAAGGGAAGCAAGAGAGCGGCATTATATATTTATTCTAGATTAGTCGTCGTTGACCTAGTTCCCTTGCCGAGCGGAGTACTTAGCCCACTTTGTCGCCGCTTCTCGTCCTCTTCGCCGCGTTGTTTGGGGGGAGGAAAAAATCTGCGCGGGCATGCACGCGGCTTGCATTTAAAGCTTGTTAGAAATTAAACCATTGCGAGAATATGCAAACGAGCGCGCGATAAAAATTACCGCGGGAAACCAAGTTAGATTACATCGTTATACCCTCCGCCGGTTGTTCGTTTCGCATGACGCGACGCACGTATCCTCCCTCTTCCCCTCCGGCGCTCGTTTGCGTTAAAAACTCATCTTGTCCGGGGCGCGCGAATTAAACTGCCGATACTCTTTGATTAGTAATCACGATGATTGGTGGTTAAGTTAGGGACCCGATTGAAAAACTCACCCTCGCAAACTCCGGCGTTGTGTACGCGGCCATCGCGTCGGGATCACCGGGATGCGTAATTACGTTACTTCGTCTTACTCAATCTTGATCAATCAACTGCTATTCAGAGGAAATTAAGGGGGAGCAGACATAGGTATAGGGAGGGAGGATTTGCGTGAAAGGGCGTATCGGTTCTATTGCCTTCTTTTATCGCGTTTTTACCCGCACCTTTCTGCTTTTTTCACTTTACATCTCAATAACGTCAGCCGTTCAATCACACACGCATTCTGCCCCGTCGGTCCTCCTGGCTCTTACTCCCCGGGGACCCGCGGGGGTACGCGAGACAATGTCACCCTAATTGTCCCCGACGCGAAATTAGACGCCCCGATTCGTCAACGCCCGCTTAACATTCTACCGGCGTATTCTCTCGATTAATTTTCCATTAAAAAGTTGACGCCGTAAAGAGTTGCGACGCGTCTGGCTCGGATCATTTCCATCCGCGTTGTTTTTCCCCGCTGTAATACCCTCTTTTGTATTCATAGGCGACACAACGAGAAAGCCGGCGAAGAACAGCGAGTAAGAAACTACTTCCGAGACAATTGGCCGATGATGAAAAAGCGGACGCGGCCCGGCGAACAGGGATCAAGATGGCCGAGTCAGAGGCGGCACGAGGCGAAACGAGGCGAGCAGCAGTTCGGTAAGTAGGTAGATGGATGAGCAGAGCG
>SMSR01009681.1:0-12068 GCA_019453355.1 Ceratina japonica
CTGGTCAATTTGCATAATAATAATAATAATAAGGAGGCATAATAATAATAAGGGACTGAATTTATTAAGTTATTTTAAAAATGAGAGCCTCTGTCCTTGTGTTAATTTAAGAATTAGAAGTGCTGTAGATGCATTTGTTTCTTTCAATGAATTCTGCACCTCTGGTCAATTTGCATAATAATAATAATAAGGAGGCATAATAATAATAAGGAGCTGAATTTATTAAGTTATTTAAAAAATGAGAGCCTCTGTCGTTGTGTTAATTTAAGAATTAGAAGTGCTGTAGATGCATTTGTTTCTTTCAATGAATTCTGCACCTCTGGTCAATTTGCATAATAATAATAATAANTTTGATATAAGATAATTACAAATATTTCTAAAATAAATATTTCGAAAACGAGTCGATTACAAATATTTCTAAAATCCTCAGAATTAAAGTAGTTCCCAAATTTTGACAAATAATTTTTTGGTTTCAATTATATTACAAAGCCTCGTTCGAAGATGATAATTATACTTAGGTTGTATTATTAATTTTGAAAGGAGTAATTACAAATATTACTAAAATGATTATTTGATATAAGATAATTACAAATATTTCTAAAATAAATATTTCGAAAACGAGTCGATTACAAATATTTCTAAAATCCTCAGAATTAAAGTAGTTCCCAAATTTTGACAAATAATTTTTTGGTTTCAATTATATTACAAAGCCTCGTTCGAAGATGATAATTATACTTAGGTTGTATTATTAATTTTGAAAGGAGTAATTACAAATATTACTAAAATGATTATTTGATATAAGATAATTACAAATATTTCTAAAATAAATATTTCGAAAACGAGTCGATTACAAATATTTCTAAAATCCTCAGAATTAAAGTAGTTCCCAAATTTTGACAAATAATTTTTTGGTTTCAATTATATTACAAAGCCTCGTTCGAAGATGATAATTATACTTAGGTTGTATTATTAATTTTGAAAGGAGTAATTACAAATATTACTAAAATGATTATTTGATATAAGATAATTACAAATATTTCTAAAATAAATATTTCGAAAACGAGTCGATTACAAATATTTCTAAAATCCTCAGAATTAAAGTAGTTCCCAAATTTTGACAAATAATTTTTTGGTTTCAATTATATTACAAAGCCTCGTTCGAAGATGATAATTATACTTAGGTTGTATTATTAATTTTGAAAGGAGTAATTACAAATATTACTAAAATGATTATTTGATATAAGATAATTACAAATATTTCTAAAATAAATATTTCGAAAACGAGTCGATTACAAATATTTCTAAAATCCTCAGAATTAAAGTAGTTCCCAAATTTTGACAAATAATTTTTTGG
Organism: Ceratina japonica; assembly: GCA_019453355.1. Classification (NCBI taxonomy): domain Eukaryota; kingdom Metazoa; phylum Arthropoda; class Insecta; order Hymenoptera; family Apidae; genus Ceratina; species Ceratina japonica. The sequence goes on from SMSR01009681.1 coordinate 1,355, forward strand.
TTTCAATTATATTACAAAGCCTCGTTCGAAGATGATAATTATACTTAGGTTGTATTATTAATTTTGAAAGGAGTAATTACAAATATTACTAAAATGATTATTTGATATAAGATAATTACAAATATTTCTAAAATAAATATTTCGAAAACGAGTCGATTACAAATATTTCTAAAATCCTCAGAATTAAAGTAGTTCCCAAATTTTGACAAATAATTTTTTGGTTTCAATTATATTACAAAGCCTCGTTCGAAGATGATAATTATACTTAGGTTGTATTATTAATTTTGAAAGGAGTAATTACAAATATTACTAAAATGATTATTTGATATAAGATAATTACAAATATTTCTAAAATAAATATTTCGAAAACGAGTCGATTACAAATATTTCTAAAATCCTCAGAATTAAAGTAGTTCCCAAATTTTGACAAATAATTTTTTGGTTTCAATTATATTACAAAGCCTCGTTCGAAGATGATAATTATACTTAGGTTGTATTATTAATTTTGAAAGGAGTAATTACAAATATTACTAAAATGATTATTTGATATAAGATAATTACAAATATTTCTAAAATAAATATTTCGAAAACGAGTCGATTACAAATATTTCTAAAATCCTCAGAATTAAAGTAGTTCCCAAATTTTGACAAATAATTTTTTGGTTTCAATTATATTACAAAGCCTCGTTCGAAGATGATAATTATACTTAGGTTGTATTATTAATTTTGAAAGGAGTAATTACAAATATTACTAAAATGATTATTTGATATAAGATAATTACAAATATTTCTAAAATAAATATTTCGAAAACGAGTCGATTACAAATATTTCTAAAATCCTCAGAATTAAAGTAGTTCCCAAATTTTGACAAATAATTTTTTGGTTTCAATTATATTACAAAGCCTCGTTCGAAGATGATAATTATACTTAGGTTGTATTATTAATTTTGAAAGGAGTAATTACAAATATTACTAAAATGATTATTTGATATAAGATAATTACAAATATTTCTAAAATAAATATTTCGAAAACGAGTCGATTACAAATATTTCTAAAATCCTCAGAATTAAAGTAGTTCCCAAATTTTGACAAATAATTTTTTGGTTTCAATTATATTACAAAGCCTCGTTCGAAGATGATAATTATACTTAGGTTGTATTATTAATTTTGAAAGGAGTAATTACAAATATTACTAAAATGATTATTTGATATAAGATAATTACAAATATTTCTAAAATAAATATTTCGAAAACGAGTCGATTACAAATATTTCTAAAATCCTCAGAATTAAAGTAGTTCCCAAATTTTGACAAATAATTTTTTGGTTTCAATTATATTACAAAGCCTCGTTCGAAGATGATAATTATACTTAGGTTGTATTATTAATTTTGAAAGGAGTAATTACAAATATTACTAAAATGATTATTTGATATAAGATAATTACAAATATTTCTAAAATAAATATTTCGAAAACGAGTCGATTACAAATATTTCTAAAATCCTCAGAATTAAAGTAGTTCCCAAATTTTGACAAATAATTTTTTGGTTTCAATTATATTACAAAGCCTCGTTCGAAGATGATAATTATACTTAGGTTGTATTATTAATTTTGAAAGGAGTAATTACAAATATTACTAAAATGATTATTTGATATAAGATAATTACAAATATTTCTAAAATAAATATTTCGAAAACGAGTCGATTACAAATATTTCTAAAATCCTCAGAATTAAAGTAGTTCCCAAATTTTGACAAATAATTTTTTGGTTTCAATTATATTACAAAGCCTCGTTCGAAGATGATAATTATACTTAGGTTGTATTATTAATTTTGAAAGGAGTAATTACAAATATTACTAAAATGATTATTTGATATAAGATAATTACAAATATTTCTAAAATAAATATTTCGAAAACGAGTCGATTACAAATATTTCTAAAATCCTCAGAATTAAAGTAGTTCCCAAATTTTGACAAATAATTTTTTGGTTTCAATTATATTACAAAGCCTCGTTCGAAGATGATAATTATACTTAGGTTGTATTATTAATTTTGAAAGGAGTAATTACAAATATTACTAAAATGATTATTTGATATAAGATAATTACAAATATTTCTAAAATAAATATTTCGAAAACGAGTCGATTACAAATATTTCTAAAATCCTCAGAATTAAAGTAGTTCCCAAATTTTGACAAATAATTTTTTGGTTTCAATTATATTACAAAGCCTCGTTCGAAGATGATAATTATACTTAGGTTGTATTATTAATTTTGAAAGGAGTAATTACAAATATTACTAAAATGATTATTTGATATAAGATAATTACAAATATTTCTAAAATAAATATTTCGAAAACGAGTCGATTACAAATATTTCTAAAATCCTCAGAATTAAAGTAGTTCCCAAATTTTGACAAATAATTTTTTGGTTTCAATTATATTACAAAGCCTCGTTCGAAGATGATAATTATACTTAGGTTGTATTATTAATTTTGAAAGGAGTAATTACAAATATTACTAAAATGATTATTTGATATAAGATAATTACAAATATTTCTAAAATAAATATTTCGAAAACGAGTCGATTACAAATATTTCTAAAATCCTCAGAATTAAAGTAGTTCCCAAATTTTGACAAATAATTTTTTGGTTTCAATTATATTACAAAGCCTCGTTCGAAGATGATAATTATACTTAGGTTGTATTATTAATTTTGAAAGGAGTAATTACAAATATTACTAAAATGATTATTTGATATAAGATAATTACAAATATTTCTAAAATAAATATTTCGAAAACGAGTCGATTACAAATATTTCTAAAATCCTCAGAATTAAAGTAGTTCCCAAATTTTGACAAATAATTTTTTGGTTTCAATTATATTACAAAGCCTCGTTCGAAGATGATAATTATACTTAGGTTGTATTATTAATTTTGAAAGGAGTAATTACAAATATTACTAAAATGATTATTTGATATAAGATAATTACAAATATTTCTAAAATAAATATTTCGAAAACGAGTCGATTACAAATATTTCTAAAATCCTCAGAATTAAAGTAGTTCCCAAATTTTGACAAATAATTTTTTGGTTTCAATTATATTACAAAGCCTCGTTCGAAGATGATAATTATACTTAGGTTGTATTATTAATTTTGAAAGGAGTAATTACAAATATTACTAAAATGATTATTTGATATAAGATAATTACAAATATTTCTAAAATAAATATTTCGAAAACGAGTCGATTACAAATATTTCTAAAATCCTCAGAATTAAAGTAGTTCCCAAATTTTGACAAATAATTTTTTGGTTTCAATTATATTACAAAGCCTCGTTCGAAGATGATAATTATACTTAGGTTGTATTATTAATTTTGAAAGGAGTAATTACAAATATTACTAAAATGATTATTTGATATAAGATAATTACAAATATTTCTAAAATAAATATTTCGAAAACGAGTCGATTACAAATATTTCTAAAATCCTCAGAATTAAAGTAGTTCCCAAATTTTGACAAATAATTTTTTGGTTTCAATTATATTACAAAGCCTCGTTCGAAGATGATAATTATACTTAGGTTGTATTATTAATTTTGAAAGGAGTAATTACAAATATTACTAAAATGATTATTTGATATAAGATAATTACAAATATTTCTAAAATAAATATTTCGAAAACGAGTCGATTACAAATATTTCTAAAATCCTCAGAATTAAAGTAGTTCCCAAATTTTGACAAATAATTTTTTGGTTTCAATTATATTACAAAGCCTCGTTCGAAGATGATAATTATACTTAGGTTGTATTATTAATTTTGAAAGGAGTAATTACAAATATTACTAAAATGATTATTTGATATAAGATAATTACAAATATTTCTAAAATAAATATTTCGAAAACGAGTCGATTACAAATATTTCTAAAATCCTCAGAATTAAAGTAGTTCCCAAATTTTGACAAATAATTTTTTGGTTTCAATTATATTACAAAGCCTCGTTCGAAGATGATAATTATACTTAGGTTGTATTATTAATTTTGAAAGGAGTAATTACAAATATTACTAAAATGATTATTTGATATAAGATAATTACAAATATTTCTAAAATAAATATTTCGAAAACGAGTCGATTACAAATATTTCTAAAATCCTCAGAATTAAAGTAGTTCCCAAATTTTGACAAATAATTTTTTGGTTTCAATTATATTACAAAGCCTCGTTCGAAGATGATAATTATACTTAGGTTGTATTATTAATTTTGAAAGGAGTAATTACAAATATTACTAAAATGATTATTTGATATAAGATAATTACAAATATTTCTAAAATAAATATTTCGAAAACGAGTCGATTACAAATATTTCTAAAATCCTCAGAATTAAAGTAGTTCCCAAATTTTGACAAATAATTTTTTGGTTTCAATTATATTACAAAGCCTCGTTCGAAGATGATAATTATACTTAGGTTGTATTATTAATTTTGAAAGGAGTAATTACAAATATTACTAAAATGATTATTTGATATAAGATAATTACAAATATTTCTAAAATAAATATTTCGAAAACGAGTCGATTACAAATATTTCTAAAATCCTCAGAATTAAAGTAGTTCCCAAATTTTGACAAATAATTTTTTGGTTTCAATTATATTACAAAGCCTCGTTCGAAGATGATAATTATACTTAGGTTGTATTATTAATTTTGAAAGGAGTAATTACAAATATTACTAAAATGATTATTTGATATAAGATAATTACAAATATTTCTAAAATAAATATTTCGAAAACGAGTCGATTACAAATATTTCTAAAATCCTCAGAATTAAAGTAGTTCCCAAATTTTGACAAATAATTTTTTGGTTTCAATTATATTACAAAGCCTCGTTCGAAGATGATAATTATACTTAGGTTGTATTATTAATTTTGAAAGGAGTAATTACAAATATTACTAAAATGATTATTTGATATAAGATAATTACAAATATTTCTAAAATAAATATTTCGAAAACGAGTCGATTACAAATATTTCTAAAATCCTCAGAATTAAAGTAGTTCCCAAATTTTGACAAATAATTTTTTGGTTTCAATTATATTACAAAGCCTCGTTCGAAGATGATAATTATACTTAGGTTGTATTATTAATTTTGAAAGGAGTAATTACAAATATTACTAAAATGATTATTTGATATAAGATAATTACAAATATTTCTAAAATAAATATTTCGAAAACGAGTCGATTACAAATATTTCTAAAATCCTCAGAATTAAAGTAGTTCCCAAATTTTGACAAATAATTTTTTGGTTTCAATTATATTACAAAGCCTCGTTCGAAGATGATAATTATACTTAGGTTGTATTATTAATTTTGAAAGGAGTAATTACAAATATTACTAAAATGATTATTTGATATAAGATAATTACAAATATTTCTAAAATAAATATTTCGAAAACGAGTCGATTACAAATATTTCTAAAATCCTCAGAATTAAAGTAGTTCCCAAATTTTGACAAATAATTTTTTGGTTTCAATTATATTACAAAGCCTCGTTCGAAGATGATAATTATACTTAGGTTGTATTATTAATTTTGAAAGGAGTAATTACAAATATTACTAAAATGATTATTTGATATAAGATAATTACAAATATTTCTAAAATAAATATTTCGAAAACGAGTCGATTACAAATATTTCTAAAATCCTCAGAATTAAAGTAGTTCCCAAATTTTGACAAATAATTTTTTGGTTTCAATTATATTACAAAGCCTCGTTCGAAGATGATAATTATACTTAGGTTGTATTATTAATTTTGAAAGGAGTAATTACAAATATTACTAAAATGATTATTTGATATAAGATAATTACAAATATTTCTAAAATAAATATTTCGAAAACGAGTCGATTACAAATATTTCTAAAATCCTCAGAATTAAAGTAGTTCCCAAATTTTGACAAATAATTTTTTGGTTTCAATTATATTACAAAGCCTCGTTCGAAGATGATAATTATACTTAGGTTGTATTATTAATTTTGAAAGGAGTAATTACAAATATTACTAAAATGATTATTTGATATAAGATAATTACAAATATTTCTAAAATAAATATTTCGAAAACGAGTCGATTACAAATATTTCTAAAATCCTCAGAATTAAAGTAGTTCCCAAATTTTGACAAATAATTTTTTGGTTTCAATTATATTACAAAGCCTCGTTCGAAGATGATAATTATACTTAGGTTGTATTATTAATTTTGAAAGGAGTAATTACAAATATTACTAAAATGATTATTTGATATAAGATAATTACAAATATTTCTAAAATAAATATTTCGAAAACGAGTCGATTACAAATATTTCTAAAATCCTCAGAATTAAAGTAGTTCCCAAATTTTGACAAATAATTATTTGATTTCAATTATATTACAGTCTTGTTCTCGATGATAATTGTACTTAGGTTTTATTATCAATTTTGAAAAGAGTAATTTAATAGCTAGTCAAAAGTGCAAATTTTTCAAAATTGATAATAAAACCTAAGTACAATTATCATCTTCGAACGAGACTCTTCATAATAATTTTGATCAAACTTCTCATTTGATCTATAAATTATTTTAATTAATTAGTTTTATCTGTTCGTTTGACAAAATGGAGTCCGAAGTTTTTTCATTTGCGCGGAATCGGGGAACGCGATCGGGCCCGGGGGGTGAAAAATGTAATCGGATTCTGGTAAGAATGCGTCGGCGCTGGCAAGGAAATAACACGGGGAACCGGGCTAACGATCGCCGCAGCCTATCTTCCGGCCCTTCTTATTGGCCCATTATGCACGATTTCAGCTGCACGGCTGGGCCATTCCGGCCAGATTGCATTAACTATCGCGCTTAACTGCGTGCGCCCGCTCGATCTTTATCTTCGGGAATGTATGTTTATTCTCTCCGGCGACCGGTTCAAAAATCGTTTAAAGGTCAGGGGAAAAGGAACGTCCCGCGGAATTGCTGTTCCAAACTCGAATCACTTAGGGGAGATCGGGGGGGACCAGTGACTCGGGAAAGTTTTAAGTGAAAATCAGATGAAATTGTGGACGTTCGTGAAACCCACTTTCGCGAAAAATGAAAAGCATCAAGCTGTTTTTACCGTCGATCTTTTTCCAAAATATTCACGGTCTCAGTTTTCTATATAATACTTACTATATAATAAATGATTTCCTATAAATAGACTGCAGAGTTTCATATAAAACTAATAAAGCTAGTAATTTAGGAAATACAACCTACGTAAATGTAATCGATTAAAACCAGTACCATAGATTTTATTTTTTATACCCTACACATTCTTGCATATTAAATGTATCCGGATCAAATGAATCTATTCGACTGCAGATTTTTATACCAAATTAATTTAGAAAATACTATAATTTAGAAAATACTATAAATTAGAAAATATTATAATATAATTAATTTAGAAAATACTATGATATAATTTAGAGATTATATTAAATCCGAAGTGAAAATCAAATGAAGTTGTAGACGTTCGAGAAACTTTACGCGAGAAATGAAAAGCATCAAGCTGTTTTTACCGTCGATCTTTTTCCAAAATATTCACGGTCAGTTTCCTAAATAATACTTTTTCATATTAAATCCAAAGTGAAAATCAAATGAAATTGTGGACATTTGAGAAACCCACTTTCATGAAAAATGAAAAGCATCAAACTTTTTTTATCGCTGGTCCATCGATCTTTTTTCAAAATATTCATGGTCACAGAATAATTTTCTATAGTATAATACTTCCTTATATTAAATCCAAAGTGAAAATCAAATTAAATTTTGGACGTTCAAGAAACCCACTTTCACGAAAAATGAAAAGCGTCAAACGTTTTTTTATCGCTGTTCCGTCGATCTTTTTCCAAAATATTCATGGTCACAGCTTTTTTATCTAATACTTCCTCAAATCTAAATAACTGTTATTTAATTCACATGAACCGTGTGTTTTCTGGGAATTAGGGGAAACGTGGAAAATTAGCCATAGTTATGGCACACGCAGAGTGAGTCGGATTGCGTGCAGTAATCAGACTGTAACTAAGACGCGTTTAATAAAGGCGGTCGGGAAGCAGAATCGAATCGTGTGTAGCCGGGCAAATAGCATTGCGCAATCCTAGACGTATGGTTAGGGTTAGACGACTCGAATAACGGCGCTATCATGTCAGGGCACCAGAATAGGGTTTGCTCGCGTCACGTTAGCCGGCCAGAATAGGACTGATACGCAGTCGGCCAAGTGAAATAGAGAGCTACGTCATTGGACAAGTAGAATGATGCGTTACCACAACGGCTAAACCCTCGCAACACTTCCTCGTAATCCACGAATTTTCCCTCATTCATTTTTAACTTAATCAAAAAAAAAAAGAAAATTCAGTTTTTTATCATTTTAAACATATTCGTTTCATTAATTATGTTAAATTTCATTGAAATGAAATTGTTTGTCGGTAGATAAAAACTGGGCCAATTCTCGTTCTCCAATTAATGTTCTGTAAGTTAGGGAGAAGTCGGTGAAAATCGGCAGGCTTACTCTTTTGCGCCACTTCCATATTCGCAAGTTCTTCATTTTTGACCTAATCAAAAAAATAAGAAACTCGGTTTTTATCATTTTGAACATACTCGTTCTATCAATCATACTAAATTATGTTTCATTGAAATTAAATTGTTTGGGAGGTCGATAGGTAAAAACTGGGGCAATTCTCGTTCTCCAATTAAAGTTCTGTAAGTTAGGTAAAGGTCCCGTATGGAGAAGTTGCCGGCAACTGACATTAGTCGGTGAAAATCGGCAGGGCTAACTTTTGCGCCACTTCCATATTCGCAAGTTCTTACGGAATCCCTTGCCGGAAGTCAAATTTTCGAGATCGGGATCGGGGCGATTCGAAACTTCGCGGATATCACTGGGAATACCGGGGCCCCGAGTTCGAACGTACAAACTTCCGGCGAACTCGATGCGATAAAATTAACCCGTTGCTAAACCGTGTAGAAGAAAATGGGATTACAATGGTTTGCCAGGATAAACTATTAAACGCATTTCTGTGCAAAATCAAATATTTTACATATGAATCGCTTCCCGGATGGCAAAAATAATTTTTAACAGAAATAAAAAAATATAATTTTGTGTTTATTGTTGGATGAAATTCTATAACAGCAAGAGATGTTCGATATTTTCGAGATACTCCACAGGTTGGATATCGGCTACCTGTTCTATTGGATAGGCGTTCCATGTCTGACTACTACACGACTTTTCTACTTCCGAGTGTCCAGCCTCTCATAAAATCGATTCAAGGAAAATACAAAATTTCAGATTTAAGAAAAAATTTAATATATATACAGTGATGTCCATAAATATTTGTACACATTTCGAAACGGTACAAAATTTTTAGTATTCGATCAAAGAACTTTATCTTCTGTGGAATTTTAGACATCTTATGGAGTATTTATTATGGATTTGGATTATAATTATTATTATTATGGATTATATTGTATTTAATTATAATTATAATTGTGGAGATCTGGAAATTTAGAGAAGAGAGGAAGAGAGGAATTTACTATAGAATGTCTAAGAAAAAAATTTTAAAAACTTGGTATTCATTGAAATCGCGAGGAAAATAGTAAAGGACATGGTTTTTAACTTTTTTATTAGGAACTGTATTAAAAATTGGAATTGTCTCGTTTGCAGATCTAAGTAAGTTATACGCAGGTACAAAGTTTCATCAAAATCGATCAATATTGCTATGCGCTATAAGCGATTAGAAATTTAAAAAATCGCATTTTACCACGACTTTCAATCTACGACTGGGATAAATTAAAGAATTTTTACAAGTTTCGATATAACTAACTCTTTTATGATTTAATGGATTTTTATGAAACTTGACACATTTAGATCTAAAAACGGGATGTTTGAAATTTTTGCTAGAGCCTCCAACAAAAAAGTTAAACATCATGACCTTTTCTTTTTTCTTCGCGATTTCAATGAATACCAAGTTTTTTTAATTTCTTAGACATTCTGTAGTAAATTAAGCTGTCTAAAATTCCACAGAAGATAAAGTTCTTTGATCCAATACTAAAAACTTTATACCGTTTCGAAATGCGTACGAATATTTATGGACGTCGCTGTATATACTAATATATAAACTAATAAATAAAATATCAGAATTAGTAGGAAATGATTATCATACAGAATGGAATTAATTGTCTGAAGTATTATTCCGTAAAGAAATCTGGAGTGTGGTGATAACAGTGACGTTCACACCGGGGTGCAATTTGTTAGAGATTAGTAATCACAGGGTGTTCGTGTAAAAGATAATTCTCGGCGAGAGGATGGCGGCGGCGTGTAAAACGAAAATTCTAATTAAGCCGCGGCAATTGGGTTAAGACGCTTTTTTTCCCCGGCAGCTTTATGCAGGCACACACAAACTTCGCCATTTCTCGTATCTTCTAAGTTTAATTACAAAATAGATCTTGGCAACTGGCTACCGCCCTCGTTGCCAGTCGCCGGCAACTTATAAACTCGCTCTAACTCGATAATTACATAAGTTTCAACATTCATTACGCAACTTTTAACGCCCACCTTTGTGTTTCATTACGTTATCAAACTTAACACGCCGCTAATTTAATTAGACGATACCTGCTGCAATTTCGTGGCGTGTTAACCATACTCGAAAACAAACACCCCGCGATCCGTGATACGC
>SMSR01009681.1:26460-41291 GCA_019453355.1 Ceratina japonica
TGGACTTAAAGATACGAAGTATGGATATACCAGGATTAGAATGGTTTCGAAGGACCCACATTGCCATCGTAATATTTTTTTTCAAGGTCATTTTTTCAGTTCTTTTTGAAGGTCACGAAGGTTTTTTTAAATGGGATTGCATAGTTTTTGCCGTTGCATATCATAGCCGACATCTAAACAAGTTCAACAATGTAGCACAACATGACCTTGAAATGACCTTGAACCCAGAAATACGAAATAAATATAACACAGTAACAGATTTGGTGATAAGAATTGATCGTGTACAAACGAATTGTGTACAAATTCTGTCATCACCAAATCTGTTATTGTGTTATATTTATTTCGTATTTCTGGGTTCAAGGTCATTTCAAGGTCATGTTGTGCTACATTGTTGAACTTGTTTAGATGTCGGCTATGATATGCAAAACTATGCAATTCCATTTAAAAAAACCTTCGTGACCTTCAAAAAGAACTGAAAAAATGACCTTGACAAAAAAATATTACGATGGCAATGTGGGTCCTTCGAAACCATTCTAATCCTGGTATATCCATACTTCGTATCTTTAAGTCCAACTGAGATGTTTAGGTGTTCTGTTTGTCGTGACTCACCCTGTATATGTAATTTATATAGCATTAAATGAAAATGAAAAATTATATGACGATAATTCTGAATTGTGGACAATTTTGAATATATTGCGTATGTGGAATGCAGTTATGGTTGGTGAAATGAATTATAGATTTCGCTGTGCCAGGTAGGGTGGAAGTTGGGTCATAAATGGGATTGCAATTTGGAAGTTGGTCTAAGTTCGCCGTCAAGTAGCGTGACAGTGCATAAAGGGTATTAAGCGGAAACTGCTTAGGCGAATTTGTCCTTATGCTGCGCGATATTAGATAAGAGGAGAGCGGAATCTTGATAAGTGACATTTAATGCGGAGCACTGCGTGTCCCGGAACGAACATTGAATTCCCGCTTGTTCTGGAGACATTAGGGAAAGCAGCGAAATGCAATTAGCTGAATTACAGAAACATCTCGCGTCCGTCTTCAAATATTACTTCCCCTCCGAAAATCCGGAAGTAAATCGTACAAAAAATGGCGCAGAATTATAACAACGAGAGAAATGAGTAGACAAAATATTTTTATATTAAGGTAGTTACTCAAATTCCTGCCATTCGCAGTCTTGAATTTTTATATGAAATAAAATAATTTAAGAAATGATAAGAAATTAATAAATTGAATTAAATTATATTGCAAAATTAAATTCGATTTGTTAATGCTGTGTATTCTAAAAAGTGAGATTCCAGATATAAATCTGCATAAAAATTAAGTTATCATATTCCATGTATAAATGTGTATAAAAATTAAATTATGATTATATTTTGAGGTATAAATGTGTATCAAAATTAAAATGTGCTTTAAATTTTTCATAAAAATCCGTACGAACTTTCCGGACAACCCAACAGAATTTGAGAACAGATTTGGTAGCAAAAGATTGACGAGATTTTCAAGAAGATTTGTCAGTGATTTTTAGGAATTAAATTCAAACACGTCAGCTTGAGGATTTTCTGGATCCCGTATCGTCTCCGTGTCAGCTCCTTAGGAAATATCAAGCCCATACATACATAAAAAATCTTGTATTTTTAGTTTTAAGCTTTGTTTTGACTTATATTGCGTAACAACTACCTTAAAAGAAAATGGGAACGATAAATTATATTGAATGTGTATGAGATGCGATATCGACTCTTTGTTCGAGAACGCGAAGATAATCGAATTAATCCGAAGGGGATAGACTGATTTCCGATCGGCCTGAATACAAAGGAGGTTATTTATCAGGAAATACGTGGAACCGTCCACTACGTCCGTCATACCTACGCCGCAACTGTTGATTGACGAGGGGAGTCACTCCTGACGGTAAATTTCCTCGGATGCATTTCAATCCATCCGCCTTTTCCGGCTGTCTATTATTCCGCATGGAAGGAATCATTGAACGGTTAAATGGATGGTATAAGTCCCGGCCGAGGGGGAACTCTGGATAAAACCGACTAAAAACTAACTGCGCCCTATGTACCGCGTATCGGGAAAAATTTCCTATAATTTCGCTATTCCTCCCGGAAGATATTTTTATGCTCTATTTTTATACAAACCGTCTCCGCTTTTAGTTTATAGCAGAATTTTCGATATTGAAACTCTTCGCAAATTATAATTAGTTAACTGCTTGAGTAAAAAATAAAATTAGTTCGTTGTTATAATTGTCAATATCGGAACTTTTCTAATTTTAGATAGTTAATTGCTTGATTAAAAATAAATGGAAGCTCCAAACAGATCTCCGTTAGTTAATTGCCTGATTAAAAAAATAAAAGGAAGGTCCAAATAGATCTCCGTTAGTTAATTGCCTGATTAAAAGAATAAAAGAAAGGTCCAAAAAGATCTCAGTTAATTCATTGCTTGATTAAAAAAATAAAAGGAAACTCCAAGTAGATCTCAATTTTAATTTCGATTTTCTAAAATCTCTAAAACTTCTATTAAAAATGAATATTCTTATTATATTATCCTCGTTTTATTGTGACGATCTTGAACGAAAGATTGAACGTTCATGGGCGCAGTTAAACGAGCAGCAAGTGTTGCTCGTGGTATTAACCGATAGCGAGCGACGACTTCATGCCTGCGCGCATGGCTAAAGCTGTTACACCGTGGATGAGCAACGAAGACGTGATCAAAAGAGATAACGCTAGTAGACCTCGATTACTCGTGGGAGATTTTGTCGTTGCGATGAACGCAACCAATATTAACTCGTGCATGCAGCTAATATTACAGTCTCACAAGTGTCCCATTTTTCTCCATAAATAGCTGAAATTAATTCAGCACAAAACGCTTCAAAGATCGTATATCAATTACTTTTAGACTCCAATTTCCGTCTATGAAAAATGAAATAAACTTCAGACAAAAATACAGACTGAGAAAAATATGAACGTTCAGGGATTTCAATTAGTTTATTAAAATGGTGCATGAAAATCGTGAGAATTTCGCTTCAGTCAATTTAGTTGAGAGATACTGTTTTTATCGTCGAGTAGTGTTACTCGTGTAAGCAGGGTGTGCTTTATCTCGGCGCCTCGTGAATAAAAATCGTCCATAAAATCGTTGGATATATTCTAAAAATACGAATGCCCGGCGCTTCACGTGAATACCGTAATTTCGGACAGATGAGCGCACGATACAGGTTTAATGCGGAACATTGTTGCCAGTTGATACGAAAGCTCTCCACCACCGGTGAGAACAATGCCAGGCCAAATTGGACGTCGAATAGAAATTTTACGGGCCAGAGTTTTATGCGCGTTTTCAACGCGCAACTTTCCATAAATTTATACGTTCGCGATAACGATACACTCGAAAATTCTCTATTCATATAAACTACACGTGCNTACCTTAAAAGAAAATGGGAACGATAAATTATATTGAATGTGTATGAGATGCGATATCGACTCTTTGTTCGAGAACGCGAAGATAATCGAATTAATCCGAAGGGGATAGACTGATTTCCGATCGGCCTGAATACAAAGGAGGTTATTTATCAGGAAATACGTGGAACCGTCCACTACGTCCGTCATACCTACGCCGCAACTGTTGATTGACGAGGGGAGTCACTCCTGACGGTAAATTTCCTCGGATGCATTTCAATCCATCCGCCTTTTCCGGCTGTCTATTATTCCGCATGGAAGGAATCATTGAACGGTTAAATGGATGGTATAAGTCCCGGCCGAGGGGGAACTCTGGATAAAACCGACTAAAAACTAACTGCGCCCTATGTACCGCGTATCGGGAAAAATTTCCTATAATTTCGCTATTCCTCCCGGAAGATATTTTTATGCTCTATTTTTATACAAACCGTCTCCGCTTTTAGTTTATAGCAGAATTTTCGATATTGAAACTCTTCGCAAATTATAATTAGTTAACTGCTTGAGTAAAAAATAAAATTAGTTCGTTGTTATAATTGTCAATATCGGAACTTTTCTAATTTTAGATAGTTAATTGCTTGATTAAAAATAAATGGAAGCTCCAAACAGATCTCCGTTAGTTAATTGCCTGATTAAAAAAATAAAAGGAAGGTCCAAATAGATCTCCGTTAGTTAATTGCCTGATTAAAAGAATAAAAGAAAGGTCCAAAAAGATCTCAGTTAATTCATTGCTTGATTAAAAAAATAAAAGGAAACTCCAAGTAGATCTCAATTTTAATTTCGATTTTCTAAAATCTCTAAAACTTCTATTAAAAATGAATATTCTTATTATATTATCCTCGTTTTATTGTGACGATCTTGAACGAAAGATTGAACGTTCATGGGCGCAGTTAAACGAGCAGCAAGTGTTGCTCGTGGTATTAACCGATAGCGAGCGACGACTTCATGCCTGCGCGCATGGCTAAAGCTGTTACACCGTGGATGAGCAACGAAGACGTGATCAAAAGAGATAACGCTAGTAGACCTCGATTACTCGTGGGAGATTTTGTCGTTGCGATGAACGCAACCAATATTAACTCGTGCATGCAGCTAATATTACAGTCTCACAAGTGTCCCATTTTTCTCCGTAAATAGCTGAAATTAATTCAGCACAAAACGCTTCGAAGATCGTATATCAATTACTTTTAGACTCTAATTTCCGTCTATGAAAAATGAAATAAACTTCAAACAAAAATACAGACTGAGAAAAATATAAACGTTCAGGGATTTCAATTAGTTTATTAAAATGTTGCATGAAAATCGTGAGAATTTCGCTTCAGTCAATTTAGTTGAGATATACTGTTTTTATCGTCGAGTAGTGTTACTCGTGTAAGCAGGGTGTGCTTTATCTCGGCGCCTCGTGAATAAAAATCGTCCATAAAATCGTTGGATATATTCTAAAAATACGAATGCCCGGCGCTTCACGTGAATACCGTAATTTCGGACAGATGAGCGCACGATACAGGTTTAATGCGGAACATTGTTGCCAGTTGATACGAAAGCTCTCCACCACCGGTGAGAACAATGCCAGGCCAAATTGGACGTCGAATAGAAATTTTACGGGCCAGAGTTTTATGCGCGTTTTCAACGCGCAACTTTCCATAAATTTATACGTTCGCGATAACGATACACTCGAAAATTCTCTATTCATATAAACTACACGTGCTTCGAAATTTGAAATATTATATATGTTCAAAAATATTTTGTCGTATCAAGAGAAAACGATTCTGAAAATCATTGATGAAAATGTTTAAATTAGATATATTGGATATTTATTCTTAAGTGTCAATGATTGTGAATACAATATTTATAATTTTTTCAATTTTTACAAAAGTACAAAATTTTTATTGGAAGTACGAAATGTTTTATTTATTATACTATAATTTGTAGAATATTATTCTTGGAAAATAGGAAGTTTGTGATTTAGAAGATTATCGATTGTACACTTATTCTTAAGTTTTAATGATCGTAGATACGACATCTATAATTTTTTCAATTTTTACTAAAGCACAACATTTTTATTGAAAGCATGAAATGTTTGATTTATTATACTATAATTTATAGAATTCTATTCTTGGAAAATATAAAGTTTGTGATCTGGAAAATTATTAGAAAGGCTGGAAAATGTGAAATCGCAGAACGTGGCCTGGAGGCTCGTTGAAAACTCGGAGGCCTAAAGCGTAATTCACTGTACTTTTCTCGGCGGAGTTTCCGCGAAAGGCGAACCTTCCATTGTCTTCCGGGACATCGTCGATGATCTTCCCGCCGCCCTTTATTCCTTAACGGGGGAAACTTGTTCGCGCGTTTATCAGCGCAACAATGACGACGATATTGGCCACCGCAGCGTTTTCATAAGTTCGCGCCGATATTAAGCCTCGGCTCCCCTGAATTTACGTCCCAAGCATCGAGCCTTTTCTTTTCTCAAAATTTTCTTACGAATATATTGACGTTTAAGGGGTTATATCCCCCTTATGCTCTAAGAAACAAGGGTTTTTTAATTATAATCTTTAAAGGACATTTGAGATTAATGGTATACAAATAATATAACATTGGATTAAGGATGTTCTGGAGGTACAATCGGAGACAAAAGTACATAAAATTCGAAATTCGTCAATATATTGGCAATGAAGGCTATTTATGATGTATATTTTGTACTAAAAATATAGATTAATTCCGAAGGCTGTGACTTTCGTGAATGACTGTACCCTCTGATTTCAACTTGAAGAAAATAAATTGGTGATGTTGAATATAGACAATTACATAATAAAAAGTCAAAAATATACATTTAAATAAAACAAAAATACTTCAGAAAGCAATATTTATAATTACTAATAAACATCTCAAATTTGTATAAAATTATGTTCTGATGACATTTCGTAGTAGTTTATAATGTTTTTTTTTAACTGTCCGTGAATATTATTACCGTGAACCACTTTTTCAAAAAGCGGTGAGCAGTAGAAGTCTTGTCCAACTCTACCTGTAACAAAAAAAGAAATTTTCATTATCTACATGAGTTTCGCTAGTGAAGTACACATGATTATATTTTCACAACTTTTTTTCTCGAAATGGCGATTGTTAAAACAATTTAAGTCGACTTAAATTATTCGTCGGAAACACGATTTTTTGTTTTAACAATCGCCATTTCGCGAAAAAAAATTCTAAAAATATAATCATGTGTACTCCACTAGCAAAACTCATGTAGACAATGAAAAATTTTTGTTTTTGTTATAGGTGGAGTTGGGCGAAACTTCTACTGCTCGCCCCGCTTTTTGAAAAAGCGGTTCACGGTAATCACTGCACAGCCGCCATTTTTATTTGTATGTGTTATTTGTATACCATTAATCTCAAATGTCCTTTAAGAAAAATAATTAAAAAAGCCTTGTTTCTTAGAGCATAAGGATAACCCCTTAATTTCAGCAACGACATAACTGTAGACTTTTTACTACTACGTTTTTCACGAATTTCGTGCAAGAAGTATATTTCCTATTTCGTGTGAAATCGTTAATTGAAAATAAAAATTTGCGCGCACGAGGAGCTAAATGCAAACGAGGTATTAACATCCGTCGTGCGCATTTTAACGAACCACTTCAGATCGTAATAATTTTACCGGTAATTGAATATCATAGCAATTTACGGGCAATTGAGTCGTTTCTAAAGAGTGCTCCAGCCGGAAGGGGAGAAAAAAAAAAGAAGGTGGAAAAGTTTGAAGGAGTCGAAGGCCGCGAGACACGCTTCCGCCGCGGGGCACGCGATTTTTGATTACAATTTTAAAACCGACCGAACGCGGACTTTTGTTTTCGAAAACAACAACGTATCCCCAGCCCCGCGTACCTGTTACTCGGCTAAATCAACACCGGCCCCTTTTACGCCGCTATTTTTCCGTACGCCCGCGCAATTAAAATATGAGAAGCCGGCCGAAAGGGGGAGCGCGGCGGAAACGGCGGCGTTTGCAAGCACGGCCGAACGTTCATCGCGCTCGGTAATTACAGTGATCACTCGCTTTCCCTGTGTTTCAAACGCGATTATAAAAAAGCTTCTCGAAATCGTAATAAGCAAGTTCGACAATATTTTCGCGTTCACTTTGGCGTCTCGCGACGCGTTCGAACGTATACAACAAATCTCGGCGGGTATGAAAAGGCAAGGACCGAGGGAGGCCATAAATATTCCATTAAAATTCGAAAGAATCCCTGAAGGGCCCTCGACGCTCGCTCGGAAAATAGAAATGCATGCATGCTCGAGAGAGTACTCGTAACAGAGTACGTTACACTCGCGAGCGTGACGTAATTGCGAGCGACGGCGGCGGCGGCGTCGAAGTCGTCGGGACTGTTCGTTTTGCTTCAATTATCGTCGGCGACGGGATTTTCGATCGTGGGTGGAGACGAAACGTGAGAACCGTGAGGTAGCCGTGAGGGAGACGCGCGTATGAACGAAGATCGCGCGCTCGAGCCCTCTGCCACCCTTTCCTAAATTGCTTCCTCCTATGGGGGTATTAGACGCGGGCTTCCGGTGAATTTCAGAGAATCCCGATGAACTGAATCTTGATTACGCTCACAATTTCGATCATTCCGTCGTCGCCGCAGTCGCGGAATACTTGCCCGGCGAATAAGCTCGTTACCCGCGAGTCACGATACTGCGGGAACTTGTAACGTCGCGCCCGGGATGACACGCAACCAGAACCTCGTTACGCGACCGTATCGTAAAATCACAACCTTGTTTCTACAGTAAATGCTCATGCAAATCTTAATAGAATAGACGTACGATTAAAAAATCCGAAGAATCTTCTATCTTCATATACCTTTTTTTTTTTTAAACAGGAAATTGTTTGAAATTAATTCTAGTTTTGTTCACTTAAAATTGATTCACGTATGTGTGTCACGATACGTGTCACGTAACAGAAACGTCGAACTAAATCCGGTAAAAAAAAGTCTTGGAACTTCGTCGACTCGGAGAAGCTTTCACCGCAACTCGGCCGGCGAACAAAATCCGGGACTGGATTTTCGGTTCGTTGTGCTTCATAATTAATAACGTTAAAAAGAATTTTCGAACCGGCGGCTTTGTTTAAAAATGAACGTCGAAACTGTTTCCATTAAAATATTGACGCGGGACGTTGGAAAAGAGAGGAATAGTTTCGCCACCGGAAGCGAGCACGAAACGTGCCGCAGCTCTCTTTCCATAGTTCTGTAACTAAATTCAAAACTTCACAATGTTCGAAAATAAAAAAAAGAAATACGATATGGTAATTCGTTCCTGAAACCGCTTTGAACTATTAAAATCGGGCAATAATTCTTGCTGGAAAATATTTGGACAAAAACTCCGTTTGGTCGGGAAAATACGCGGACACAAACGAAACGTCGTTCCAGAATTTATTAGAACAATGTTATTGCAACGACCTAATATCAGAGCATTCTGCATTTTTGCTTTGAGCAAAATATTTGCTCAGAAATTTCGTTTCGCAATTTTCATTATCAGAATCAACCGGATTATCTCCGTATTTAATTAGAAGATTTTAATTTTAAGATTTTTATTTTTACATTTATTTTCATTGTTTTTTTATCCTATTTTATTTCATTCTTTTGTCTTTTATGTTCATTGTTATAATTATACATTTTTGTGTTTATTTATTGCGTGAACTTTTATTTGGATGTAAAAGATATTAATCTGTTTTGTTTTTTTCTGAGCGATACATGTAATATATTACATGGTGATTGTCAACTAGCCTTCTTTCTCGCATTATGTGCTTTGGGTATTATTGCCCGTATTTTATTATGAATAAATGAATAGATGAGAAGACGTTCTATCCGCTTTAATTAATTATTTTCAACGACAGTTCTCACCGATTCGTCCTGCGCTACTACATCAGGAATATATAAATAATACGTCGGTTATAACATAATACGGTTTTTCATGGGCGACGTTTAACGCAAACTCGGCGTCTTAATTTATGCGCCGGTACGTGTATAACGCTGGCTGTAATAACAGAGAGCGTGGACCGATGTTGCGTATCAGAACGAACGCTCACGATCTTTCGCGCATACAAACACCGGGCTCCCGTGTATTTCGTTGGAAAACAACGGTACTAGTCACGTTTACGCGGGCCCAGCTTTGTTTTCGTGGAGCTCCGCGTCGGATCTTCCGAGTCCTCTCACCTACCGCGGAAAATTAATAAACATGCGCGGATTAATAACGGCAGCTCGACGAGGACTGCACAAAGGGTCGAATTCTTGGGAAAAAAAAATTTCCTGAATGCGGCCAGAAATAATGTACTAAAAAAAAAGAGAAAAAGAAAAAATGGAGCGGCAAGGGGGTACCCTATACTTTTATATGGGTTGACGTCACACGTACTAACTTAATATAGTTAAATTTACATGTTTTAAATAAAGAATTGTGCGTATCTATGTTATGTAGATC
The DNA here is from genome assembly GCA_019453355.1 of Ceratina japonica. NCBI lineage: Eukaryota > Metazoa > Arthropoda > Insecta > Hymenoptera > Apidae > Ceratina > Ceratina japonica. Next base: position 36,357 of record SMSR01009681.1, read on the forward strand.
TACAAAAACATTAATTTTAAACATGTTTCTATACATAGAATTTGTTCTTAATATTTATTTAATTTTATTTTTATCGAAATAAGACGTGAAAGTTTGTCAGGTAAATCATGGCAACAGCACAAGTATGAAATTATGTTGGCATTACTGCTACGTTCGGGTTGTCAAGAACCTGTTGAAATCTTTCATTGTATTAACTCTCTCGTTGTCCACAAGAAAAAAATACCAAGAATGAGTGTTGTAGAGAATTTATCAATCTATGATTTCGATCGGATGCATATATATCGTCCGACCAATAGGAACTTAGATATTTGCGAAAAACGATTTAAATTGAAACCTTCCGAACTTTTCTCTCATCCCATGAAAGTTCACCAAAATGACACAGTCATCATTTAACCAATATCTACTCATACGTTAAATTTTAGATTTTTCGTAATTTTAAAACTGTCACCGGTAGAACCTCCTTAAGTGCACTGGACGAGTGGAATTATCTCTTTTGCATTTCGGTCGGCAAACAGATTTTCCCCGGCTACAAAAACGGAATTGAATCGCGTGAAGCGCGTTATCGGAAAGAAATATTTTACACTCGCTTGATAAATATCGTAAAAAACGTTTGGCACCGGGGCGTCGAGTTTCAGTGAGTAAAACGCGTCGGTCAATCGGATGATCAGTCGGGCATTTGTATTTTGTGGCCCATTTCGATCATCCGGTAATCCCCCCCCGTTGCAACCGTTCGGCAAGACGAAAATAGAAGCATCGTCGCCGATCGATAACGACAAATTGCGTCCGTGATAATATCCCCCGGTGCAATTTCGCGCGCCTCATGTTTCACGAGACAAAGTGAAAATAAAACTGTTGCAACCGATTGAGAAATTGGAGACACTTTGAGGACGAGCGAGCGCGCGCGCGCGGGGGCGTGTTCCTGTCATCGGCGTCGGGCAGCGTGAAATTCGGCTCCGTTTCGGGGAAGAATTTAATACGACAGTCGTCGTCCGGAGCGTCGGAAAAGGGAAGAGCGAGACCAGCCCGATTCCTACAATGCTTCCCTCAGCGAATTTTCGATACCGGTCGCACCGCACTCCAGTTTCCACCGGGGGGAAACGACGATTTTCCTTTCGATTTCCTGCCGAGGCCATAATGTCTGCGCGGATCGGAGTTAGAAGTGCTCGCGCGATTGGATATCGAACCCCGTCGAGAGGCGTAATACGTCGGGGGAAAAGTGCGTGAATCGATCCGCCGTTTAATAATTCGATATACGACGGGGAATAAATTTTACTGAAATATAACCGGTTTAGTAATTTCGGAATCATGGGAGTTTTGTAAAACGGAGAATGGAAGAATTCGTGGACGGTTTTTTCACCCGGTGATAACGACATACTGATTTCGTCCGGGAAGAATTATTAACAGCGGAGTATTGATGCACCCGGGTGCCGCTTCGTTTCGAAAAACTAATTTGCACGCGCGGCCGTGATGAACAACTCGGCTTCATTCCGGTAGCTAGATTTACGACGCGTTGATGTTTCACTTTCGGGGCTCGACGATCTCTCTCGAGACTCAATAAAAAATTCTTATCTCCGTTGGATTTCAACGTTAGAACTATCATTTACAGTCATATTATTTAATGCCTAGATTAAAAAATGATTTTACAATAAATTTCTTCTTTTTTTTTTAAAGTGTAATAAATTCGAGGTTGTATTTCTCAGTGATAAGAATTTAAGCGTTTAAGTAGAATAACTGTGTACTTGGTCAGACACATATCTTCCGAAATATGATAGCCATGAGAATTATTAATATAATAAATCTCCTTTTTGTAAACAGTAGAGTTAGTTCAAGAAAGTTCTGAGCATTTAAGTAGAATAAGTATATACTTGGTCAGACACGTATCTTCTGAAATGAGATTGTCATGAGAATTATTAATATAATAAATCTCCTTTTTAAAAACAGTATAACAAATTCAAGAAACTTATGTCTCTGTCAATGAGATAAGAATCTGAGCGTTTAAGTAGAACAAGTGCACACATGATCAGACCTGAAATGGCCGCCATGGGAATTAACTCGAAACCCAATGCTCGTATTATACTAATTAGAAGTTTATTTTAATTGAAAACAATTTCAATTAATTCGTTTCGTTCGATCGAGCCGGAAACCGAGATAACATTTGGCTTCCTCGAGCGCGCTCGTCGCTGCTTCTTCGTACACCGTGGGATCGCATGAATCATAATTAGTCGGAATAATAGTTCCGGGAATATAATTAACGTATACATTATCATGAGGAGGCATAATGTTTCGGGGTAATCTGTTAACCAGGGACGGGGGGGCGGGGGGGATAATTTAATAGGCACCCGATGCCATCAGAGTTCGCGGGCTTGATATTTCCTAACGAGCTGACACGGAGATGATACGGGACCCAGAAAATCCTCAAGCTGACGTGTCTGAATTTAATTCCTAAAAATCACTGACAAATAATTGGGTTTCAAATTCTATTGGGTTGTCCGGAAAGTCAGTACAAATTTTTATGGAAAATTTAAAGCACATTTAAATTTTGGTACATATTTATACCTGGAATATGATAATAATTTAAATTTTATACACATTTATACCTGGAATATGATAATAATTTAATTTTTATACACATTTATACCTAGAATATGATAATTTAATTTTTATACAGATTTATACCTGGAATATATTAATAATTTAATTTTTATACACATTTATACCTGCAATCTCACTTTTTAGAATACACAGGAAATTTAGGAATACACATACATTGGTTTTTAGTCATTCTGACAAACATCTGTCCTAATGTCAGCTACACTGAGAAAACGGTGGTCTGACGATTAGCAAAAATTGAAATATAGTACCAAAAAGATACTTTCTTTGAGTAATAAATACGTTCCTTCTGTATTTATTACAAATCTATATAGCAATTTCTATACAGTAATAATAATTGCTATCCACAGTTACTAATTTTTACTATCGTTAGTGATTTCTAATATTCAGNGTGATCAGACCTGAAATGGCCGCCTTGGGAATTAACTCGAAACCCAATGCTCATATTATACTAATTAGAAGTTTATTTTAATTGAAAACAATTTCAATTAATTCGTTTCGTTTGATCGAGCCGGAAACCGAGATAACATTTGGCTTCCTCGAGCGCGCTCGTCGCTGTTTCTTCGTACACCGTGGGATCGCATGAATCATAATTAGTCGGAATAATAGTTCCGGGAATATAATTAACGTATACATTATCATGAGGAGGCATAATGTTTCGGGGTAATCTGTTAACCAGGGACGGGGGGGCGGGGGGGATAATTTAATAGGCACCCGATGCCATCAGAGTTCGCGGGCTTGATATTTCCTAACGAGCTGACACGGAGATGATACGGGACCCAGAAAATCCTCAAGCTGACGTGTCTGAATTTAATTCCTAAAAATCACTGACAAATAATTGGGTTTCAAATTCTATTGGGTTGTCCGGAAAGTCAGTACAAATTTTTATGGAAAATTTAAAGCACATTTAAATTTTGGTACATATTTATACCTGGAATATGATAATAATTTAAATTTTATACACATTTATACCTGGAATATGATAATAATTTAATTTTTATACACATTTATACCTGGAATATGATAATAATTTAATTTTTATACACATTTATACCTAGAATATGATAATTTAATTTTTATACAGATTTATACCTGGAATATATTAATAATTTAATTTTTATACACATTTATACCTGCAATCTCACTTTTTAGAATACACAGGAAATTTAGGAATACACATACATTGGTTTTTAGTCATTCTGACAAACATCTGTCCTAATGTCAGCTACACTGAGAAAACGGTGGTCTGACGATTAGCAAAAATTGAAATATAGTACCAAAAAGATACTTTCTTTGAGTAATAAATACGTTCCTTCTGTATTTATTACAAATCTATATAGCAATTTCTATACAGTAATAATAATTGCTATCCACAGTTACTAATTTTTACTATCGTTAGTGATTTCTAATATTCAGTTTCTACATTTTCCTTATATTAGTTTACTTTATATTATTACACGCTATTTATATTATTTCATATATCGATTAAAGATTTTATTATATAATTTGGTAATTTCCTTTGAGTTCAATAAGTAAAAATTATACTAAGCATACAGACGAATTTTTCCTTAAAGTTTAGCAATCATTAATTAAATCCAAACATGTTTCAAGATTACTACTCAAATATAGTAATTTTCACTTAAATATACAATAAATATTGCTAAAATTTTGTGGCTTCGTTTTTCTCAGTGAACCCAAACTCGGCACGAACTTTCGTGACAACCTAATATTAAAAAAAATCATAATCTCCGAAATCCTCAAATACCGCGCGGAATTCGAACCAATAAATTTATGCAAATAAAATAACGTTAATAAGAGTTGTTGAGGACAACAAATATTTTCGTTGGCAAATGGTATTCGCAGGAGAGGTCTGAACAGTTGGCTGTTAAGCGGCGACGGGTACCATTGGCGAAGTAGGATAGGCACACCGCAGATGAGCGTAACGAAGGTGGATGGAAAGTTTACGGAAGTTCGTGAACCGGTCTCCATTTACAGATCCATCTTCCGGTCGCAGTTTGTTCCCTGAGCAAATGTTCATTTAAACTAGCGAGCGGTAACGCCGGTTTTCCTACATTTCGATGTCAGTTTAAATGAGCGCCCGGCACCGGGAACATTGTTNCAAACTTGGCACAAACTTTCGGGAGAACCTAATATTAAAAAAAATCATAATCTCCGAAATCCTCGAATTCCGCGCAGAATTTCTACCAATAAATTTATGCAAATAATAAAATGACGTTAATAAGAGTTGTTGAGGACAACAAATATTATCGTTGGCGAATGGTATTCGCAGGAGAGGTCTGAACAGTTGGCTGTTAAGCGGCGACG
>SMSR01009688.1:0-16672 GCA_019453355.1 Ceratina japonica
AGATTTGCCCGTCGGAAAGGGACTTAATTGAGCGCGGTGCATTCCCTCTCCGTAACAACGTTCCCGGGCCAAGATTTATTTTTCCCATTAGGCAGAAACGATATTTAATTTCGCCAACTCCCGTCGCTGAACGCTACAGTCCGACCGGGCTACAATATTTTTTTTCCCCTCTCTCGACTTACATTCGTTAAGAGGATTTGCTCCGCTTCTACGTCCGCAAGTTTTTTTTCCGTTAGGCGACGGTCCCAAGTGCCTTTTAATTTCCCTTTGCTCACAGATTATTAAAAATGTATTTGACGTTAAGGAGCCGTTTGAACGACGCGTAATTACTCATAAGGCCTCACGAATTACTTATTAGGTCTTTGATATGCTCGTAACTTACGGCGATCATCCATTTTGTATTGCAACTGGCTATCGTCCAGTTGCACAGAAACTATCAAAAGTAAAATACATATTATGCATTTTTTAAAGGGTTTGCTCTCTCCGTATGTTAACTGTGCGTTTTCGTTTCCACGCAGTTACTGCTTACACGTGTGCGTTGTTCATTGTTCACGTTGTGTGCGTACGTAGTAAAGCACAGTTTCATTTCGTTTCCTACATTTTTTTATATTAATATTACAATAGTATATAAATTTCGTANTTGCCCGCAGATCAGAGCTCGGCAAACTTTTCAGATTACCGACCCCATAAAACTTGTTCTATAATCTCTACGCCGTCATTGAATAAACTCGACAAAGTGCCACTCTAATAAACGTCAACGTGAGTGATCAGATTTTTGTACACCACATTCATTCGAACATATATTTTATTGTAATTTACACAACTTGTGTTTGCTCATTTTTGCAGTTCATTTACATATTTTAATACGTGTAATAAAAATTCTATATTACTTATTTTAATAATTTGTCTGACATAATCAGTCGAATGGACCTGATGATTTTTTAAGCAAGATGTTGTTCAAAATTGCTAAGTTTTAGCCTTAGATATTCTCGGAATTCTAGGTTGAACTCGACTTGCATGTCACGATCCCAAATAATAACGTTGCATTGACCCTTTGATGGTCGACATCGACCACTCTGGCGGCCCCCGGAGGCTAGACACAGATTTCACGCGGGAAGGACGCGTTCCAGAGACGTAGAGTAGAACGAGGAAAAAGTAACAATAAGTAGATTTAAGAATCGCGCGTCGCTATTGCGGCGCGCTACCCCGAAACTTGAATAGAACTCGGAACCACGAGCGAAGAGACAAGGACCATTATGCCGGCACGTAAAGCGACGTCAGCCGAAGCTCGAGTGTCCGTTCTTTCTTGCATATCACTCCAAGCCGGCTTTCATTCTCTTTCTCCTAGTTTTATGACATGGTCGCTGCCCATACAGCTCCGCATGGTTGTAGCAGTCATACAGTCGCGCCCTTCGTTCTGTTCTTCACCTATTTTCTTTTTCCTTTCTCGGCCGTCCGGGAAGTTGCTATTAAAATTTCAATTGCGCGTGACTGGCCCAAAATCGTTTGAGATGTAAAGCTTGTGAGACAGTGAAGTTCAGCCACCTCCTGCGTTTGTGTGCGTTTCCTAGTGGGACACATTCATATTTTAATATGTATGTATATATCGAAATTTCAATGTGTCCCACTATGGAACGCACACAAACGCATGAGGCGGCTAAACTTCGCTGACCCTGATTGTACGCGCTTTTCCCTTTGTCTCGCTATTCATCTATGTTACAGTATGTTTCAAAAAGTTAATCAAACTTGTCAAAGGTAATCGCACGGAAAGAGATCGATGCCCACCAGCCCATTTAAACTTTTCAGAAATTTTCTGTGTAACTTACTACATGGGGTAAAGCGGACGGTAATTAAACGCATGAAACTCGTTTACCTCGAACCTGCCAATTTTTCTGTCGCCCCATCCCTCTTCCTGTTCGCATTTTTTTTATTTACTCGCGAAGTTCGCGGGCGAGCGAAGCATCGAAGATCGATCGAATCCCGTTAGAAAGTTCCGAAGCTGCCTCACGTCCGCGATTGATCGCAGTTCGCAATCTTGGCAAAGTCGATTTGGAATCGAGGCTACGAAAGGGGCCGGGGTTCGGTAATTACATCGAGACAGATGGACCAGGGAACGTCGAATCTCTTCCTTAAATTTCCGACGTTGCAACAATTTAAAAAAATCGCGTGGGAGGACCGCGGCTTCCGTGCCGTTTAGATTGAATTTAAACGTCGTTATCGGCGGAACACGGTCTCAGCCGAGTGGATCCTCGGTCGATGTTTAACGTCGGGACTTGAGACACGATCTTCGGTGATTCTCTTTACCGAGACGTCGTCGTCGTCGTCGTCGTCGTCGTCGGCGCCCAAGCAAATGAGTCGAGCGAGAATTGCCCCGCGACTCAACGCGACGCGGCAAACGAGATTTGCCCGTCGGAAAGGGACTTAATTGAGCGCGGTGCATTCCCTCTTCGTAACAACGTTCCCGGGCCAAGATTTATTTTTCCCATTAGGCAGAAACGATATTTAATTTCGCCAACTCCCGTCGCTGAACGCCACAGTTCGACCGGGCTACAATATTTTTTTTCCCCTCTCTCGACTTACATTCGTTAAGAGGATTTGCTCCGCTTCCACGTCCGCAAGTTTTTTTTTCTGTTAGGCGACGGACCCAAGTGCCTTTTAATTTCCCTTTGCTCAGAGATTATTAAAAATGTATTTGACGTTAAGGAGCCGTTTAAACGACGCGTAATTACTCATAAGGCGTCACGAATTACTTATTAGGTCTTTGATATGCTCGTAACTTACGGCGATCATCCATTTTGTATTGCAACTGGCTATCGTCCAGTTGCACAGAAACTATCAAAAGTAAAATACATATTATACATTTTTTAAAGGGTTTGCTCTCTCCGTATGTTAACTGTGCGTTTTCGTTTCCACGCAGTTACTGCTTACACGTGTGCGTTGTTCATTGTTCACGTTGTGTGTGTACGTAGTAAAGCACAATTTCATTTCGTTTCCTACATTTTTTTATATTAATATTACAATAGTATATAAATTTCGTACTTGCAATTCTCTCTCTCTCTCATTATTTTTTATTATTCTGCTCGTATAGAATTATAGTATACTAGAAATGATGTATTACAAAGAATTCTTCCCGGTAATAAAATTAATATTATTAACAAGTAAATATTAAATGCAGGACCCTTTCTCATTTTTAGAATGCGAAAGAAATTCCTAAATACGTAATATAAAAAAGTGATTCAATGTCCAATGGCAGAAAATATCAAAAATGAAACGCACATTATGATTTTTTAAAAGAGAAATTCCTGATTAGATTTCATTTCCTACATTGATATTACAAATGGTTCACGTTGCATAAAGTTCTACAGTCTCGTCTTGACAAAAAACGTACAATTCGATACGTCATAATGGGTCTCTTGCGTAACACTTTCATATTGTTCTTTGTAACAGGTATCCCTGCGCCGTCACAGGGTATCCTTGCGCTTGGAACTTCTTCACTTAATCTCCCAACGCTATTTCTTTTATCGCGCGAATCTATTTTTTTGTTTCGGACTCCCCGGGCTTCTTTATTGCGACGGTTGTATTTCCGTGAGCTTGCACCGCTATGTTTATTACTATAACTTTTTACCCGGTTTCCTCCTCCGGAATTCTTATTTTACAGACGAGGGAAACGGTCGAAGAGAATTTAAATAACAAATTCCGTCTTGCCTTTCGTAAAAAATTTCATCGAAGAACATCCCTTCTCCCTAATTCAGTTAACGTCTTCTACCCAGAAATCTACCTCCTGCCCTTTTTATCCCGCATCGCGTCGCGTCGTAGCTCCACTTTCCTTTAACTTCCCCGGCGCAGCTCGCAATTTCTTTGCAGTTTCCGGGCGAAATATGTAGCGTCACGATGAAGCGACGATTAGTATCATTCAACGAGAGAGGCTGTAAAATATTTCCCGACGCGAAACTATGTCTAAAGTGATTTCGCAATTTTCGCCTTTTATTTATTAATGAGGACACATAAATCAGCTACACAAGTATAGTAGGAGTAAATAGATTTATTTTATGTCTTTCGGACTAAGGGTTACAAGTGTTTGTGTGTCAGTATATACATGTGCAACAATTTTGCTAATTGCATACATCAAATGATAGTTCCATTTTAAGTGATTATTAATTTGCGTTCTTCAGGGTCGTTCGTATTCCCTCTTGGCACTGGCTCTTGCCAGTCTTCAGGAAAACAAAGTTTTTCTCTTCTAGAGGCGACTTCTAAAAATCTTCGGATTAAAATGTTTACGGTAAGATTCGTCGGGATGTCAAGTATTCAGTAAAGGCAAAGGCGTTTGGTCGTTTCTTCGGTCCAAGTTTCCGGCGTAATTTAATAACGCAGGGTCTCTCCGGTGACGCGTACTTACCTACCTACAAACAGGCAAAGTGAATCCGAACTGGAGCGGGAGTGGAATCGATGGCCAGGACAGTGTTTGGTACAAAGGCCAGTACTCCCTCCGGTGACCAAACTCTATTCACCGTCCCTGATTCCACCTATCCTCTCGAGGATCTCAGGCCAATCGATTTACTCGATCGAAGGAAGTGAAACCGTAATGTTCGACCTACCGACCGGCCGTGACGTCGACCACGAAGACCTTGAAAGATAGGTTTCCCTCGAAGGAGCTGCGAACGGTCTCCCGGCGGCAACCGATTCGTACGAATTCATGGAACTGTGCATTAACTACGGCCGTCGTTTGACGGAAACTCGCGTTAACTGCGCTGACTTCGCGATCAAAGGATTACGCGATCGGGGATCGACAGCGGAGGTTGGGTTAGGTTCGCGAAAAGATCATTCATCGGGAGACGTCGAACTCGGGACTTACCGGATTACGTCAATCATTATTGATTGACGGGGATTATACAGATTAATACGCGTCGGATAAAACAATTTAACTATTAACTGGATCTAGTATGTATCGCGGCTCGACGATTGCGTCGTACGAAGTACGTTTTACTCGACGCATTTTCCCTTAAATAAATTTCGGACCGAAACCAGTCGAATTATTTATTAAGGATTTACCGCGCGACCTTAAGAGATTACGTGCATCGAAATATTGGTCCAGTCATCAAACGGGAGACAAGTTAATCACGGATTTATGGAAGGACGGTCCAGAGACGCGGCCCGGCCAGGTGCTCTCGATAATTAATATCGATACGAAAATTTACTTCCCGGTGCCGTCCGCTCGATTCATCGGTAATGAACATTTTCACGAACAAGGGAAGCCTGCGTGAATGGACCGCGATAAATCGATTTTTGTGCCTGTGTAAAATAGGAATTAAATTTCTATATAGTATTGTGTGAACCCGCATATAAAAATAATAACAAAGCATTGAAATTTTAAGTTACTACATATTGCATAATATTAAATTGCATAATGTTAAAAATGTTAACAATTTAGAAAAATCACATCGATATAATTCGTACAATCTACATTACTGTTCNGTTTTGTGCCTGTGTAAAATAGGAATTAAATTTCTATATCGTATTGTGTGAACCAGTATATAAAAATAATAACAAAGCATTGAAATTTTAAGTTACTACATATTGCATTAATAAAATGTTAAAAATGTTAAAAATTTAGAAAAATCACATCGATATAATTCGTACAATCTACATTACTGTTCTCGCAAAGAAATGGTTTCATCTTCGCTCATGGTTGCAGCTGAAAATCTGACATACTGCGTGCTATTAAGAAGGCATTGAGCGTTAGTTAACCGAATAATAATATTCTCGCGCGCCTGTACGATTTGCATCTGTGACTAGCGGCGCGCAAGAAGTTCCGGGGAAATTGTGTGCCGCGGCACTGAGCAACGTAATTTATTCAAGCTACTTTCCCGCGAAGCTACGGATGCTTGTTCATTTGCATATAAATACGCATATCGATGCGCCGGCTAAAAACACCCCCGGTGCGCATTGTGAAACAAGACCGATATACTCCGCGCGCGGTAATTTGTTTTCTGCGTGACGATCGCCGAAAAAATTATTCCAATCAAAGCTACCATTATTATGGAACAGAGGGACTATTAGTTTTTATTATAGTACAGTCGTGGCAATACTAAATGCAACTTGTGAATACGTATTAGCAAGGAACAAGTAATAATAAGTCGTGATTCTACATCCGACAAGGAAGTATGTTTCAACACGTGTCGCCTGGAGATCCTGACCTATCCTGAATAAAAAACTTATACATGTAAGATAACAGTAAGTTCAAACGATAAGACATTGTTGATTTATCGGAGGAATTCTTGAAACTCCAAACCCGAGTTAGCTGAATGGGAATCGGAATGGGAAATGGTCGAGAGATTAAGAGTGAAAGCTTTCAAGACGACTGTACCGATCGAAAGTATCGTTAAAGTATTCCCGGCTAACTTCCTCACGGAACTCGCGAACGCTGCCAAGAGAAGAACAAAAAATTCTTCAGTTCGAGGAGCGGACCTACGCTTTTATTCCGCCGCCCGCGGAAGTTACAGCGTCATCGTTTACCCTGCCTCTCGATTGCGAATAAAGTAAAGGAACGTGAACGTCTTAATAATTCGTCTTGCAAACAGTCGTTTTTCGGTGAACGAATCGCGGCCGAAACGCGAGAAAAACGAGCGTCTGCGCATTGCCGGGACGGCGAACTCCTGTAGGAAACGAGACGGATTTCCACGACAGTGCGCGAACCGCCAGCACGCGACGCGGTTGCCCCAACGCGGTGCCAAACCGACGAGGATCCGTCTCCGACGCGCCGTGGTGAACGTCGTTTAAATTTTCACCAAGGAAACCCCGAAGAAAACTCGATATAAACGATTAACGCGGACAATCGTAACGGGGAGAGAAAAGATTCGAGGAGATTTCGCGCTTTGTCCCAGCCATTTCTATAAACCTTTTGTTTCGCAAATATGGATTTTATCACCGGCGAAAAGATAATAGGGCGGACTGTCGACGGGAAATAAAGGGATAACGAGATTACGGCGACTCCCGTTGCTTGCCGAACAATTGGAATCATTAAAATGCAATCACAGAGCGCCGTCGTCGCTTCCCGGCGCGGAGTTAACGAATGCGAAAGCGCGGTGTAAAACGCAATTGGCGGCTGCGAGTCTGCGGTGTACCGTCGCCTTCGGCAACAGAAGGATCCGATATATACTTTTGTGTATAGATCCTTTTTAGCGGTAACGAATAGAGAGGGAACGTCGATGCGTGGATACGAGGCTCCCGGTGAAACGCGAACTCAGTGACGCGGCGACGAGCGTGGGTGTTCGGAGAAAAAATTGTGGAACGACTTTTGCAATTAAAAGTGACGGGTTTCGCTGAAGGGAAGCGAGGAAGCGGATCGGTACAAACGGAGGAAGAGATCAAAGCGAGAGGAGCAGACGGACGCACACGAAACGGGCGGCACTCGGAGGAAAATGGGACGTTCGGGGCAATATTACATGATTTTACGGTGAGTCGACTTTTCATCTCCTTTATCCGAGGTGAGGAAGGCGCAGGGAAGTATCGCGTTAAACTTCAACTCTTTTTTTACGATTATCGGGGTGCCTAACATCCGGGCCCTCGTAGTTAATAGCTCGGCCGGCGCGCCACGGGGAAAACTTCTCCGCGCGATATTAAATTCATATAAAGCGGAGGGCGGGGGGGTGGACGGATATTATCAAAAAAACGGTCGGCCGGTTCGATATTAGCTCTGGGAAGTAGCGTGCCGTTCGTTACATAGGGAACTTGCGATGAAAGTTCGTTCGTTCCGCGGCACGCATTGTCTCGTTCGTCTCTCCAAGAAAATATCCCTGGTTTACGGTCCGTAACTTCCGCGAAAGCTCTGTTTATAAAGGTCGCCGGGGCCCCGGGAATATCGCGCTCGCGAATTTCCGGAAGTTCGCCCCGGTACCTATAATTTTTCGGCTAAGCACCAGTAGTACAGAGTTCCCCATCTCATTTCACCTCGGATAACCCCTATCGCTTCTAAAGCCCACCGACCGTGCGGATCCTACGATCTTATCTCCTACTCCTACGTCTCGAATATTGGGTGCAAGAAAATCCGATCGGGCGCGAAGGACACTTTATTTACTGAAAGTACCTCTTCTGGGTGTCGCAAAGTGCCGACAAATTGAGAAATTTTGTTGTTAACCTGAAAAAGACTAAAACGTGATTCTCGTACAAGAAATTCATACACAATTACGAATATTGCACAGTTATGAATTTTTCACGTGTGATTGTTGATAATAATTTTCATCCACAAATGAATTTCTTGTAAAGGAAATAAATCTCTCATGGTAACATAAATTATATAACTACTGAACTTCCCCACAAAATTCCGTGCTATGTCTGCCGGTAGAATAGTTTCTCTTTTAAAGGGGAATTTGTCCGTCTAATGCATTCTATGCAACAGCGAGTGTAAAGCGATTATGAAAGTGCGCCTCGGTAAACAAATAAACGGGCCAAGTAGCGAACACGGTGAAACGAAGCTTTTAAAAGCCGCGGCAGCGACCCTCGCCGGCTCCCATTAATTTTAATAAATACGATCGATTAAACTCGGACGCGAATCGCGGCCGCTGCCATCGTCCATCGGTGCCAACGGACTATGAAATTCCCGAAACGGCTAACTGGAATCGGTCACTATTTCGATTTTACCAGCGGATAAAATCGTATTGTTCTCAGGAATTTAATCTCCGATTCCGACTCGCCGCGTGTCTCAAGAGTCAAACGTCCCCCTTTTTGTCGCGCTTTTTGAGAGCTACGATTCTCACGTGACTTTTCTAACATTTGTCGATGAAATTCTGACGTTTATTTCTCTCTGGTTCTCATTTTGTCTCATTTATAGAAAAATATGAACAATGACAGAATTTTGTAATTTCGTATAATCTTTAATGCATGATTTAAAATATACAATAAAAAGTATGCAAAAGGAAAAATTATATGTTAAAAGTTCTTTGTTTTTATAAAAGCTCATTGCTTCAAATATTGGACAAAGCTTTTTATTGTCTTAAACTTTTGACAGAGATGTTACTGCTAAGCCTTAATTTAAGGGTTAACATTGACAGTCTGGCTTATCGCGTCACTTCGAATCTATCCCCTTAAACAGATTTCGAACGATAAAGCTTGACGCCAATTTTGAAAGTGAGAGCATTCACATTTTCCGAGTATCATACAAAATGTTACGATTAATTTTTCAAGAACGAAATTTCGTGATGCGGTATCATAAAAATTTCCAGGATTAACTATATCCGTCTTGTCGGAGCAGTAAAGCCGCGGGCGGCTAGAATATTAATTATACAAGAGTAATTAACGGGAGGTAAAAAAGTGAATAAAAGTAGAATAGGGAGTTAAGCGGCGGGCGTGCTATAATGGCGATGGAGTTTTGCAAAATAAGTGGCGCGAGCGTTCCACGTGGCTCGCGGTCAGGGGGTTAATTACTGCTTGTTACATCGAAGATTGCGGTCACTTCGTAAATCCATAATTGGTTGGCTAAACAGGTATTGTGTACGAGGCAAAGCACCTAATTAAAACAGAAAAATCTGAACCGTTCAACTTCTCACACGATACCTCAACAGGCCTCTTCAAGAAGATCATCATCAAGATCAAATCCACAAGTGGGAATATAACAAAGTTCTTCAAGAACCTGCATTTTTCTCACTATTCAGAAAACTTACGTATATTACATTTTATTCATATTCTTATATATATTACATAGTTCAATGTTAATAATTGAATACACAAAAATATCTTATTTAAAATCATGAATTTTTACATATTTTCTAAATTTGCCAAAACTAAATCCTGAAAGAAATTTCAAGATGTAGAACCACGGACCGCAACGATTTTATTCGCCATCTTAAGATTGTAATCTACGAGTTACGTTTCGAGAGATCATATCTCGGGTTCTTGGTACAAGAGCCCACGTAGAGCTCGTTCGAGATTTACGTTCAAAGCTCCTTTACACGGAATTACATACGCCGCGATAAGGTGTAATATAGGGAGCCAATTGCACGTCGCAATTTACACCTAATCGTCCCTTTATGTTCATTTCGGTTACATGTTCCGAATTAAATACAACACGCTACGTAATCGAATACTTTTCGTCTTTCTTTTACCTCTTTATTTTCGTTTTATGGAACTTATAAAGAGTGTACAGTAAAATGAGCTGCTTATGACTATCCAAGTGAACAGAACTGTCTTAGAGCATATACTACTGGAGACAGCACAAGTGTGGTCAGAATTACTATCGATGAATACATGTTGTCTTTCCCAATCTGCAACCAATCGCATGTGGAGTGCAAGAAAGACTACATGTATTCTTCGATAGTTCTTCGAACATACTTCTCGAGCACGGAGTACTGCATCCAGTAGTATAAGCTCTAAGAGAACTGTAGACAAGCAAAAGGACAATATTGGGAGGGAGTTTCTGTTTTTAACTACAAGTATAAGAACAACGTATTTCGTAGCGTACGCTAATTTCCTCGAACGTGCAGCTGTCAGTGAAATCGTAAGCGCGCATCAAACGCGCGGCCTAAAGTAGTAATCCTTGTTTCCAATACCCCCGGGGAGCAGAATATTCTGTTTCGCGAAGCGCGGAAGCAATCATGCGATCCATCAGTGGCGCGAGTTTTCCCCGCCGCGTAACTTATTTCTCGTGCAAATCCTGAAGCGATCGTCCTACTCCTACATCTGCAACTGGCCGATCTCCTTAAGCATCTTCTGCTCCATTCGGGAATTCTTTGGTCCTCGGGAAAAGAAACTGCTTTTCCGCACCGATTGCAAATAGGGTACAAAACCGATCAATTTTACGCCGATCGAACCAACAGAGCTTCCTTTACCATATTTAACGGTATTTAAATAGACAGAGTCTTTTCCGGATGAAATAATTTGCATCCCCTGATATTTTCTACTCCCTTGATTGGATCTCTCTAAATATTTATACCTAATTCCTGCAGCACGTCGTGACAACAGCTACCAAATGCAATATACACAACATTAGAGACATTTAGAGACAATTAATTTAACGCGAACCGGTGAGACACTTTTAGCGAGCAGTTGTCCATTTTAGTTACGTTCCACGTTGGACCCGAATATTATATACTGCGCCATTGTAATTCATATATATATTTAATAAAATAATTAAATAATTACGTATCTTAATTGTCTGATCGCATTAACGTATAGTAAATTTAGTCACGGTTCGCGTCAACAACAATTTCATTCGCAGTTCGGTCCGCGTATGTATAATTCAGCTCGCGCGCGCACATTATTATCTTCGTCGCGTCGTCCCATGATGGGTTGTTCGCTATTAGTCTCCGTCCTTCCTTCGTGACATTTCTCGCGGGGAACGGACAGGCGTGCTGCCTCAGGAAGACCAAGAGAAAAGAGAGAGAGAGAGAGAGAGAGATAGAGGAAGAGGAAGAGGAAGAGTTTACGCTGTGGCGTGCGGTAGGTCAGGGGGTCGAGAGGTCCACCCTTACACGCGACTACCGGGTAGCTTCCACTACGCTCTGTCAAACCGGGGGTTGCCTATCGGAAGTGTCAAGCGCCCTCTGCTTCGGTTCCACCCACTACTCGGTCGAAATAAAACGGTGGGCGGGATTATGTGATACTCGTTGAATGTATCCCAGCGCCTACCCGGCTCCTTGACAAAGTCTGTCGATATCCCAATACCATCGAGTTAGTTAAGGTATATGGGACGGCCAGCTACTACCTAGATCAAGGAACACTTCGATTTACATTGTCCGTCCCTTGGTTCGACATTGTTCTCCTCGTAGTTGTAAGAAAACCGATTCAGTCGGAATGTTATTACCTACACATAGCCTGTATATATCTATACATATGTATATACCTTATATTAGAAGCTGAAGTGAAACTACGTGAAAGAAGCTTCACTCCCAATTTCTTCTTGTAGAATCATGGACTTATATGTATTGAGTGGTATAACTTCGAGTACCTAAATCTAAATTATTTCTGTCATTTTTATTTGAAACGGGGCGACGTCAATCTGACGGTATGCGTATTAACTTCGTACTACTACGTCGATTACTAAAACGGCAAACTAAAGGGGAATCATCGTTGACGAGGAAACCGGAGATAGGAAGGTGCTTTACGTAACGCGAAGGGAGATGAATACAGTTAAATCCTATTGTTTAATCTCTGTCGTCGTTCACGCGTACTTAGCTCGTTGCACAGGCAAGGTCAGACATTTCTCTTCCGAACGATAGGAGCATAGTAGAATTTTGCATTTCAATGCTGTTTGTACGATAAGTTTCTTTTTTAGTTGATGCCGAAATGGTTAAAATTCAAAATAAGGAACCAGAAACCAAACGAGGCGAAAACCCCTTAAATCTCTTGACATTGCAATTGCATCTTGCTCACAGCTCTTTCGCGCGATTACCCAATCCATATATTACCAATTACATATTCATTATAATATTATACATATTAATTATATGTATATATAATATAAATATAATATAAAATATAATATAATATTATACATATTAATTATATGTATATATTATCAATTTGTACGCGAACAAATCAGTTTTGTTGAAATAAATTCGAAGTCTTACTATTGCAGTAGAAACTCAGTCACTTTTTACTTAATAAGTCATACAATTAAACAATGAAATTAAAAATTACACTTTTTTTAACTAGAGTGCAAAAGCCGTACTGAAGACACTTGAGGATTACGATAATTTAATCTTCGAAGAGCGTTAATCAAAAATTAAACGATAGCAGATGGATTAGGTTTGTTGTCAAAGCAAGTCACTGACTGACAATGACTCATCGCCGCGCAAGACGGTGCTAAGAGCCCAAGTAAGAGCGAGAGAGAAGTAGGAGAGAGAAACGGTAATCAGCTGTGGCTGGTCAAAATTCAAAAGCAAGACGTTACGTTATGTCCCTCTCTCTCGCTCTCATGAGCACGGCGTCCTCTTCATCTCACACTCTAGGCGCGTTTAGATGGATTCGCAACACAATTCATGACCCTTCCGCTGATGCGAAACGTATATTGCCATATTTTACAACGAGAATCATTGCTTTTTGATTGCAGATGATGAGAAACGGGGAGGAGGGTTCGCCGAGTCGTCGAAGCAGCGACGGCGACTGATTATGACGCGGATCCGCACGCGCCGCGATCTCCTGCCATTCTCATCCTCCGAGACCTTCCATCTTCACCGCAACCTGATCCTGCTCATCCTCGGCCTCGTTTGCGTTCCCAGCGTCCTGCCGTGCAGCGAAAAGACGAGGCCCCAGAGTCATGACCTCGCCGCTGCCGCCACCGCCTCGTTTCCTTGCCTCGTCGACGCCGCTGAAAGAAAATATTCCCGGCGGGATCGCGGCGAGCCGCCGCCGGTCCTCGGCCGCAGCCACGGGCTTCCCGCCGGCGCGGATAACCCGACGGGAATCGACGCAGGGAACGACCGGGAAAGAGTCCGTCGGCCGATAGGAAACGTCGAGTCGTTCGACGCCGTTTCCGACTCGGTGAATCACCGTGTCAGCGAGTCGCGTAAACGACACGGGAAGAGGAAACTACGACGAGAGAACGATGTAACGGCCACTGTCAACGATCCGAATAGCGCGAGCCATCACGATAAGAGGGCGAAGAGGAACTTCGGCAAGCGGCGGAAATTGGATGAGAGAGCGCCGTCGGATTCGGAGGAGACGTTCGACTGCGACGAGTGCGAAGATCCGAGGTCTGCGAGGAGGAGCAGAGCCGATAAGATAGCGGATAATCCCGAGGCGGAAGCGAACGACGGAGACGGGGCGAACTCGACGGAGGCCAGTGGCGATCTGTCGCTGCTGGCCGCGAACGAGAGCGTGGAGGAACCTTTCACGGGGTTCGAGGGCTCGCAGAAATTTCCTATAAAAGTCACGTACAAACCACCCGTCGCGCCTCAAGTGGAGAAGTTCGACAGGAGGCACTTCGGGCCGCCGAAGCTGGACGTCCCGGAGCCGACCGACGCTTCGTATCCTGCCACGCTGTCGCCGGACTTGCCGAAGAGCCCGGGGAGAGACGTACTTCACCGCCACCGCAAGGTGGACGAGAGTCCGGAAGAGGAGCGGAGGCAGGAAGCAGCTATCGAGATCGAGAGGGTCAACGAAACGACCGCGTATGACAGCTGGTTGCCAGGTGCGTCGTCCGGCCGCCGGTCCTCGAACCTAGCCGCTGGCAAGCCCTCTTCGGAGGAGAGACTCGTCTCCCCGACGTCCGCCTCGACGTTGACACCCACTACTGTCGAGGACGTGGAAAACGGATCGCGCGTCGTTTCCTGGGAAGAGGAGGCGATCGGTGGTACATTGCCGAACGTGACGTCGGTCGAGAAGATAAATATTACGATTTTGGGCCTGTTCGAGATGACGAAGGGCGCCGAGCCCAGACCGGAAGGACCGAGCGAGCTACAGGCTGCCAGGATCGCCATCGAACGCGTCAACGAGATGAACGTCCTGTCCAAGTTCAGGCTCCGTCTGATTTACAATGACACCAAGGTAATCTAAAAATATGTGATAAATAAATCAATAATGTAGCTACTTCCAATAACTCTTCGGGTATTTCTTGTGCGGTAAAATGCTTTAAGGATATATGATGACAGTATATTGAATTTGTTATTACAGATATCTATTACTATTAAAAAGCTATCTACAAAATTTTTAATCTATTTATAGGTTTCTTGAAAAATTAGAATGATTTAAAGTTTGCATTCACTCTTTTGGTAATCAGCAATCGCCCACGAAAAATTTTACTTTGGTCTCGAAAATAACCCAGAAAAAACAGTGATAAACTCTTGAAAAAAGTTCATATCGAATCGCCAATGTTTTATGAACAAATGTCATCATTCATGGACTATGTATGTATACATAGTATAGTTCAGGAATAAACTCGCATACTCAATACGAGTTTGCTTGTTCGATTGTACTGTTTAATATTACTTTATTCGTAATTACATGTTGGGTTCGGTAACAATAACTAGTTCTGTAGTTGGGTCAGCGGATTCGATGAGCGAAAATTTTCCATGGCACCGCAAATTGAAATAGGGAACGGCAGCGTCGGCTAGTATGTATATATGTATGTATGTATGTATGTGCGTGTTTCCTGACATTTCACCCAAGCGCCACATGTGCATTTGTCGTCGCGAACGGTTTCTTTATGCTCGGAAAGACGATTTAGAAACGCGAGATCGGGGGCAAACGGAGTGGTTGAAAGCACGAAATAACAGGTACCGCAGGGACGTTTCCACTGTTTACGATACTCCCGCTCAATCTTTTTCCCGGTACGTGTTTTCGCATGAAAAATCGAGTCATCGGTTGGATTACGCTTTCACCATGCGTCGCCCAGTAATTATTCAACGTGTTTACATGAAACCGCTGTCCTCGCGATGCAAAACTGTAAAGATGTTTTATATCGATGAAACATGAAATTCATGTAAAATCGAAAGAATAATCGATGACGTTGCGAGTTCCACTGTCCTTAATAGACTGCAAATGTTTATGCAAAATAAAATATTTATGACATCGCTTTAAAAAATGCGAAATTTTTCAGTCGAACATTTATTCCCAGTTTTCGATATTTTGCATAGTTCTGTATGTTACATTCTTTATCGTTTTTTGGACATTCCCAGTTTTTGTAAAAGCATGGAATCTGCTTTTTGGTCGCTGGTATCGACAACCTTTGTGCGAGGATTCTCAGCGGAGATCGTACGATACGGTACAGAATTTTACTTGTAAATTAGCTTTGTATTAATTTGCTAATTAAAATCTCCGCGTAGCATGAATCCGACAGTGATGCGGTTAAAAGAGAAAGGGCGCACAGCGTCGTGGCAACGCGAATTAAATTCGAGTTAAAGGCGGTCGTGACGTAAAGGATAGTAACTGTCCCGTTTGACGGAAACGCGTATGGGAGGAGAACGAAATTTTACAACGTTTATTAGATCCGAACGTACGTCGTTAACAAAGCATTCAAATGACATAAAATGAATGATAATCCGTTGTTTATACGTTATACGAGACGTGAAATATGCGAAATACAGTATGAACAAAATAACGTGAGATGCATTCGCGAAATCAATCAGAAACGTCCAATCGCACGTAATGGTGAGTTTATGTCAAACCGATATGCGGTATACATTGTACTCGACGCAAATTTGATTGCACGGTTGGGTTATAGTAAATACATGTGCAACTAGCAATTAATTATATCTATGGATATAATGCACAGGATATCTCGGCTAATGAAGGCTACCTGAATTTCTCTTCTGGTTTTTTGTTACGCAAAAGCATCGTATGTACATGTCAATATAAATCGGGCCAACACGCGACCGACCGGGCGATTTTATTTTCCTATTGAAACTTTTATTTTTTGATACATGTATACATGTCTTTCACGTAACTTGACCATCCAAAATATCTCGCTTGTTTGTTACGATCGAAAAAAAAGTTACAGGGAAACTTGGTTCGGAGGAATAAATATTATAACAAAAAAATTTGCTCAAGATTATATTGTTTGAGATTTCAAGGTCATCGAAGTTTTTCGATATACTTTTATTATTATCGAGGAAAAAATTCGGTCCATTGTCCACGAATGAACGATATTTAGGCCTTTCAGAAACGAGGCACTCTGTATGCGCGTGTTCAATTAATTAATTGATTTTGCGAAGCAGCTTATAATTCACCGATAGTTGAAGTC
>SMSR01009688.1:22655-37922 GCA_019453355.1 Ceratina japonica
AGTATAGTTCAGGAATAAACTCGCATACTCAATACGAGTTTGCTTGTTCGATTGGACTGTTTAATATTACTTTATTCGTAATTACATGTTGGGTTCGGTAACAATAACTAGTTCTGTAGTTGGGTCAGCGGATTCGATGAGCGAAAATTTTCCATGGCACCGCAAATTGAAATAGGGAACGGCAGCGTCGGCTAGTATGTATATATGTATGTATGTATGTATGTGCGTGTTTCCTGACATTTCACCCAAGCGCCACATGTGCATTTGTCGTCGCGAACGGTTTCTTTATGCTCGGAAAGACGATTTAGAAACGCGAGATCGGGGGCAAACGGAGTGGTTGAAAGCACGAAATAACAGGTACCGCAGGGACGTTTCCACTGTTTACGATACTCCCGCTCAATCTTTTTCCCGGTACGTGTTTTCGCATGAAAAATCGAGTCATCGGTTGGATTACGCTTTCACCATGCGTCGCCCAGTAATTATTCAACGTGTTTACATGAAACCGCTGTCCTCGCGATGCAAAACTGTAAAGATGTTTTATATCGATGAAACATGAAATTCATGTAAAATCGAAAGAATAATCGATGACGTTGCGAGTTCCACTGTCCTTAATAGACTGCAAATGTTTATGCAAAATAAAATATTTATGACATCGCTTTAAAAAATGCGAAATTTTTCAGTCGAACATTTATTCCCAGTTTTCGATATTTTGCATAGTTCTGTATGTTACATTCTTTATCGTTTTTTGGACATTCCCAGTTTTTGTAAAAGCATGGAATCTGCTTTTTGGTCGCTGGTATCGACAACCTTTGTGCGAGGATTCTCAGCGGAGATCGTACGATACGGTACAGAATTTTACTTGTAAATTAGCTTTGTATTAATTTGCTAATTAAAATCTCCGCGTAGCATGAATCCGACAGTGATGCGGTTAAAAGAGAAAGGGCGCACAGCGTCGTGGCAACGCGAATTAAATTCGAGTTAAAGGCGGTCGTGACGTAAAGGATAGTAACTGTCCCGTTTGACGGAAACGCGTATGGGAGGAGAACGAAATTTTACAACGTTTATTAGATCCGAACGTACGTCGTTAACAAAGCATTCAAATGACATAAAATGAATGATAATCCGTTGTTTATACGTTATACGAGACGTGAAATATGCGAAATACAGTATGAACAAAATAACGTGAGATGCATTCGCGAAATCAATCAGAAACGTCCAATCGCACGTAATGGTGAGTTTATGTCAAACCGATATGCGGTATACATTGTACTCGACGCAAATTTGATTGCACGGTTGGGTTATAGTAAATACATGTGCAACTAGCAATTAATTATATCTATGGATATAATGCACAGGATATCTCGGCTAATGAAGGCTACCTGAATTTCTCTTCTGGTTTTTTGTTACGCAAAAGCATCGTATGTACATGTCAATATAAATCGGGCCAACACGCGACCGACCGGGCGATTTTATTTTCCTATTGAAACTTTTATTTTTTGATACATGTATACATGTCTTTCACGTAACTTGACCATCCAAAATATCTCGCTTGTTTGTTACGATCGAAAAAAAAGTTACAGGGAAACTTGGTTCGGAGGAATAAATATTACAACAACAAAATTTGCTCGAGATTATATTGTTTGAGATTTCAAGGTCATCGAAGTTTTTCGATATACTTTTATTATTATCGAGGAAAAAATTCGGTCCATTGTCCACGAATGAACGATATTTAGGCCTTTCAGAAACGAGGCACTCTGTATGCGCGTGTTCAATTAATTAATTGATTTTGCGAAGCAGCTTATAATTCACCGATAGTTGAAGTCCTGTTTATCGAGTTACATAGAGACAGGAACGCAGTTACAATTATGGGGAACGTGCACAAGCGGTCCGATTGCCGCGAGTGGAGATCGAATAAACAATCGTGGCCCGTATTATTTTTCCGGCTGGCCGAGGGAGGCGCGAAATTGTTTTTCGCGAAATTTTGTTTTCCTAGTTTACGTCAACCACTCGCGTATGCATCAACGCGCTGTCGATATCCGTGTAACGGGAGTAGGAAAAAGTGCGGGACCCGCGGCGTGTAGCGCGGCGCAATTAAATCGTCGGACTTTGTTTGATCGAAACAACGCGGCACTCGAATCTTGTACAGCCCTCCACCCGGCCGCGTGATGTAGCGTTGCATTAGTCTCTGTTGCGGGGAAAAACGAGAACAGAAACTGTTATCGCTCGCGGACCATTTCCGTTCCCGCTGCTATTAACGGTCTTGTCGTTGATAGTGCCTATCGATTATCGAGATAAAGACAACGATAGGGCACGGAGAAAAAATCGAGTAAACGTTACCCTTTGTTTGAATTACACTTGTGCGAGCCGTAGAATCTCTGCTAAAAGTTTAAGGAACACGATGAGAAGCTATGTTTAATATTTAAAGCAATAAACTTTTAGAAAGAATGATGAGGTTTGCAAAATTGTTCGACGTGTTCTTTTTATCCCAGAGAATTTTTATTGTTAATATCTTGGATGAATTTGTAGCATTGCTTAATTAAAACTTGAAGAATATGTTGTATTTTGCTGTCCACATTGCAATAGGTACATTGCCTTGAATTGTCATGTGACGTCGAATAACCATGAGTTAATTTTGTATGGTCAATTCTCAGTCGAGTTAGTATTGTTTGGTCCAGTGTTTTATTAACATAACGTCTAATAAGATAAAATTTCAATGCTTTGTCTTCGTTCTTCTTGTTTTTATTTAAGGGATCGTACAACCTTGACATTTTTATTTTTTCGTAAACCCCGATGAATTGTGTAATACTATACCGACTTGTGTCCGGCTGTTAGGAAGTATAAGAACCGGGACGACATGCGAAATAACTTTCTTCCGGATGTGAATTAATCTCCCCGAGAATTGTATTTTATCTATGGACTTTTCGTTACATTTCTACCCTTAATAAATGGAAGGTTGAAACGTAATTTACCGTCCCTCGCTGTATTCGGGGAGAAACCTTGTTGGGTTTCCGGTGATTAATGAAGAGAAAACAAAGACAGAAATTGCAGAACTAGGAATCAATCCTATATGTATTTAAAGCACTATTTTAGATTGTAAAATCATTCGTTTGATACAACCCACCGCTGACGTAATAAGAAAATATGTACAAAAATAGAATGATTCAAGGTGATTCTATTTTTTAGTCTCGTATTTGCATATTGTACAGGGTGTAAACCACGTAGTAGGCAATATTCCAGGATCGTATTCTATTGGGTTGTCCGGAAAGTTCGTGCCGATTTTTAGTAGAAGGACTAGGGTAGGACTAAGTACAGAATGATCGAAAACAAATGACTATAAATAGTATTATTATATAATATAAATATATTTATATAAACTTTAGTAATATACATAGTATGATAAACTAAGATTTTTGAAATTCTTAATATACATTTCTGATAGACAGAGATTTAACAGAATCATCTAAAGTTCGTAATGGAATAAAAATCGGATTTTGACGATTGCGTTATTCGATTCTCCCGTTTTCCCTTCGCTTAACTANCCGTTTCGAAGTCGCGTCGGTGTTCGGTATCAATCGAAGCGCGCGCCCGGGGCAATTACGAAGACCGCGTTTTATCGCGGCCGCGGCTTCAGTTTTCCGTCCCCTTCCCCAACCCTCGTCATCCCTTTTTACGATCGTCCGACCTCTGGGCACCGGTAGACCTCGTCGTTAACTCGTAAATTGATTCGCGCCGAGAATCTCATTTAAAATAAATCTTGAAATTAAACCGGAAGCGGCTTATTGCGTCGACTTCGCAACTAGACAGGTTCACTTGGGAATCCGATAAAGCATGGTGGAAATCGGGCTGCCAATTTTATAGACGAGCTGATTATATTTCTCTTCTCGCCGAGGTATTTTCGTTTGGGAATCGCGGGATGTAAACCGCGGGAGAAATGGGGTTCAGTCGAAGCATCGACAGTCGCTGGCTGGCGGGTCGAGTCGACGCGATAAAGGCATCCGTCTTGACAGTCTCGGCGAACGGATCGGAGGGAGCCCGTTCGAGTGGAAGAGGTCAGTCAATGATCAGACGGATGCTCGTCAAATAACGAATCCGCCACTCCCCGAAACGTCTTCGAATTCACGTCTTTTTACGAGCCCGAACGCTCGGCTATGAAATACGACGCGGGGACCAAAATTGAGTATACGTCGTAGCCGGGGATATTCGATATCTCTGAGGTGCCCTCAGAAGATCAAACACATCGAACGAGATCATATTTTCCATGTTTTTAAGACCGGAGTATATCGGCGTATTTGCCGAGCGTATGGAACACATTCGTACCCCTCTTTAACATGCAAATAACTGATAAGCGAAGATACGACTTTCAACCGTGTTCCATATTCATGGGCCTTTTAGAACGGGTAAACGAGCCGATAATTTTTTTTTTTTAATTGATGAATACTGGATCCTCTCAATTTCCAATTCGTGCAACAAGTGTGGCCGGATCCGCGGAATAAACTCTTCCGAGCGGAGAATACAGCGGCTTTTAAGTCACGGCTGTATCTGATGTTCGATGAAACGGGGAGAAGAAAGGAAGTATTTCATCGTATCGCGTGGGTAGGAACGGGAAAAGCGTCGCGCAGTGCTCGAAAAATCTCTCTGTATGAAAATAACCCTTCCGAGGCTGAGGGAGTACAATGCGTCTCGCTGTAACTTTCACAAAGCCCGTTGCTTTCTTTGACAAACTTTCTTCCAACGATTGTGGCCAGTCGGACTCGCCTTTATTTTCCTCCGTTTCCCCGAAATTTTCCTCCATCGCCCACGCGCTTTACAAACCCACTACCGTCCACTGTTTCGTCTGCATTAATTATTATGTATAGAATTCAAAATGTATACATAGAATAGAAATGTTCCACGATATGGCATCATTATTAACATAGCAACGAATACTGATATATTATATATAGATATAGCTAAGATACACGTGTATATACATGATTATGTGTTATGGGTTTCATACATAGTTACATACATTTTTGGGATTGACTGTATAGCCAATAAATACTTTAGTCACTATTGAGATATTTCCGAGCATAAAAAGAATCACTTTCTCTCTATATAATAATAAAATAATTCACGGAGTTATCCTTTATTTTTACCGTCTCGGTGAAGCGGAATTGGACAGAAAGCGTCTGATCGAATCGGAGGTGAGGCTTTTCATTTATTAGGGCTGCTTACCCATTCGTCAAACGCCGCGAAGCATAAAATTCGTATCAATAATTAAATTGCACGCTGTTTCCTTTGTACACGCGAGAAAGATTCGCGTTCGGCTGGTGGCGCGTTTCATCATCTCTTTCGCTTGACTTCCTCCGACGGACCTATATTGCAAACGTCGCGATACAGGCGTCGTGTATGTACGTANATTCTGCGAAGGAGAACGATTTGATACCGCTGCTGTTGGGCACGGCCTGCTCGGAGGTGACTGAGACCTTGGCGAAGATCGTGCCCTACTGGAACGTGATTCAAGTCTCGTTCGGATCGACGGCACCCGCGCTCTCGGATACCACCGAGTTCCCATTGTTCCTCCGCACGGTCGCACCTGATTCCAGTCACAATCCCGCCAGGATAGCGCTCATCAAGCATTTCGGATGGGACACCGTCACCGCCCTCTCGCAAACCGGTGACATGTACTCTCTGGTAAGCACCCGAGACGCCGACTAACTCAACCCCAGCAACTTTAATCAAACTCACGAATACACGCAACTTCACACACAGCTCGTTATCCGCGGGAATGAGTTTCATGCGAAAGATTAAATTCCATCGCTCAAAAATACACAACTTTACTCACGAATTAAGCTCCATTTACTTATGTTTAGAATGCATGGTAGCACATTCCGATTGTCTGTATATTTTCGACTAGACTGATGTTCTCACTTTGCTATACCTATTTTTTGTATCAATTATACGCAATTATATATGCAATGGAAATTAATAATATTTAAAGTGGTCACAAATGGCACGTCTAAATTCGAAATCGTACACCTCGTCGAAACTCTTCTGGACCGTTTCGCTTCGTTTTCAGGCGGTGAACGATCTGGTCACGGAACTGGAGCAGGCTAACATCACGTGCACGNTATAAATATATTTATATAAACTTTAGTAATATACATAGTATGATAAACTAAGATTTTTGAAATTCTTAATATACATTTCTGATAGACAGAGATTTAACAGAATCATCTAAAGTTCGTAATGGAATAAAAATCGGATTTTGACGATTGCGTTATTCGATTCTCCCGTTTTCCCTTCGCTTAACTAAGCCTCATTAGAGGCGAGCCGGGAGCGAGGCTTTTACGCGTCTTCGTCGGGAATTCATTCGGAATGCGTCCACCGTTTTATCCGTTCCCTCTGTTTGCCGTGTGCGTGCCTGAATACGAGCAGCGATGGCCCGACGATGAAAATGGGATTCGGGACATAGGACGGCCTAAGGCCATCCGTAATTTAACCAATCCCCGCACGGCCTGGTACATTTTCTGGAAAGGGGTTTGTCTTCGGGAGAGAGACCGTCCCGGAAAAATTCTGAATTTCGCCACAGACTGGCAGGAGGAGAAACCACCGTTCTTTTTTTTTTTTTTGCTCTACCGCTCTTTTTCCACGATTCGCTCGTTCCCATTTTCCTCGTTTGCGGTTAAACAAATGCTTATGGACGCCTAGGGACGCGCGCCCACGCTGATCCTCGGATATTCCCGCGTTAATTTGTTTGCGTTCATCCCGAAAATTTGCATAACGCGTAACGTGATAGCGGAGCGAATGGTATTAAACCGTTCTTGTCTTTTTTTCAATTTCTCCATTCGAGATTAGCTGAATCGGCCGTCCGTTGTCTTTGTTTAAAACTATTCCGCTTTCTCTATAAGATAGTAACTACTTTTTAGTCCATGGGTCATTTTTTTCAGAGGTCAAAAAGAGACAATGAAAAATCAATTAATACCACATCAAAAATTAGATTATTTATACGAAGAATGTATGTAGAACTTATTCGCAATATTTAAATAGCATGCAATATCTGTTACGATCGCTAATTTAATTGTTTCAAAGTTCTTTTGAATTATAATTAAAAAAAAGCTGCATAGATGTTCTTTTAAATTTCAATTTAAAAAAATTGATTTGCTTCGGAGGAGGAAATCAAGCTGCAAAAATAACTGCGTGGGGTGCGAGTTGAATAGCGAACGAGAAACGTACATTCAATTTCAATTTCGCACTGCACGAACGAGACGTCATCTAATTTTATTCATCAATAAATTAATGCACAAATAATCAAATTACAGCTACGAAATGTCAATAGTATAAAGTTGCTTTAAATTGAAAATGATTAATTCATGAGAAGTGTTTATTTAATAACCATAAATAACGTGTAATTAATATTATAATACCAATTAGAACGTGAATTCCATAGAGTCTTGCAGTTATGAAAAAGGTTGATCCGTTAATTATATCATTTATGCAAAATGATGCTTAAATAATAATGATTCCGTGTAATTGAAAATTCGGATGATACCAGTAGTAGTAAAAATATAAAGTATAAAATGTGTATAATAAATATGAATATAAAATATGTATAATAAATATGAGTATAAAATATGTATAACAAAATTAAGAATAGATACAATAAAATTTAATAAAAAAGTATAACAGGAATATATCAACATAATAAATATTAAAACGTATTTAGAGACGAATGTACGCGTTTTAGCAAATCTCCAGTTTTGATTTCGCATCACGCGAGCGGAATCTTATTCTCGCCGAGAGTTTAATGCCGCACCGTACAGGAAGGTGACACGATTCCGACTGTCTCGAAATTTCATGCTAATTAGCCAGGGACATTGTTAGGCAGCGTGGAACCTGCATAGTTACTAGTCGGTAAATAAAGTAGGGAGACTTGAGACAAGGAAAGGAGGCGAATACACGTCGCCGAGGGATGAGTAGTTTCTCTCCGAAAGAAACGATCGATGCGTTCCACCCCCAAAGTCTCGTATCTCCCTAATAAATACGTACATGATCGATTTCGCTGTCCGATCGATGCGATATGGCGCGGCACGCGAAACCACATCTATCAAACCGCAATTATCGGCGTTGTCCCGCGAACAATTAGAAGAACCATAACAGGCGTAGCAGAAACCTGGAACGAGCCAAATAAAAGTGAAGTCGTTTCGAAGTCGCGCCGGTATTCGGTATCAATCGAAGCGCGCGCCCGGGGCAATTACGAAGACCGCATTTTATCGCGGCCGCGGCTTCAGTTTTCCATCCCCTTCCCCAACCCTCGTCATCCCTTTTTACGACCGTCCGACCTCTGGGCACCGGTAGACCTCGTCGTTAACTCGTAAATTGATTCGCGCCGAGAATCTCATTTAAAATAAATCTTGAAATTAAACCGGAAGCGGCTTATTGCGTCGACTTCGCAACTAGACAGGTTCACTTGGGAATCCGATAAAGCATGGCGGAAATCGGCCTGCCAATTTTATAGACGAGCTGATTATATTTCTCTTCTCGCCGAGGTATTTTCGTTTGGGAATCGCGGGATGTAAACCGCGGGAGAAATGGGGTTCAGTCGAAGCATCGACAGTCGCTGGCTGGCGGGTCGAGTCGACGCGATAAAGGCATCCGTCTTGACAGTCTCGGCGAACGGATCGGAGGGAGCCCGTTCGAGTGGAAGAGGTCAGTCAATGATCAGACGGATGCTCGTCAAATAACGAATCCGCCACTCCCCGAAACGTCTTCGAATTCACGTCTTTTTACGAGCCCGAACGCTCGGCTATGAAATACGACGCGGGGACCAAAATTGAGTATACGTCGTAGCCGGGGATATTCGATATCTCTGAGGTGCCCTCAGAAGATCAAACACATCGAACGAGATCATATTTTCCATGTTTTTAAGACCGGAGTATATCGGCGTATTTGCCGAGCGTATGGAACACATTCGTACCCCTCTTTAACATGCAAATAACTGATAAGCGAAGATACGACTTTCAACCGTGTTCCATATTCATGGGCCTTTTAGAACGGGTAAACGAGCCGATAATTTTTTTTTTTTAATTGATGAATACTGGATCCTCTCAATTTCCAATTCGTGCAACAAGTGTGGCCGGATCCGCGGAATAAACTCTTCCGAGCGGAGAATACAGCGGCTTTTAAGTCACGGCTGTATCTGATGTTCGATGAAACGGGGAGAAGAAAGGAAGTATTTCATCGTATCGCGTGGGTAGGAACGGGAAAAGCGTCGCGCAGTGCTCGAAAAATCTCTCTGTATGAAAATAACCCTTCCGAGGCTGAGGGAGTACAATGCGTCTCGCTGTAACTTTCACAAAGCCCGTTGCTTTCTTTGACAAACTTTCTTCCAACGATTGTGGCCAGTCGGACTCGCCTTTATTTTCCTCCGTTTCCCCGAAATTTTCCTCCATCGCCCACGCGCTTTACAAACCCACTACCGTCCACTGTTTCGTCTGCATTAATTATTATGTATAGAATTCAAAATGTATACATAGAATAGAAATGTTCCACGATATGGCATCATTATTAACATAGCAACGAATACTGATATATTATATATAGATATAGCTAAGATACACGTGTATATACATGATTATGTGTTATGGGTTTCATACATAGTTACATACATTTTTGGGATTGACTGTATAGCCAATAAATACTTTAGTCACTATTGAGATATTTCCGAGCATAAAAAGAATCACTTTCTCTCTATATAATAATAAAATAATTCACGGAGTTATCCTTTATTTTTACCGTCTCGGTGAAGCGGAATTGGACAGAAAGCGTCTGATCGAATCGGAGGTGAGGCTTTTCATTTATTAGGGCTGCTTACCCATTCGTCAAACGCCGCGAAGCATAAAATTCGTATCAATAATTAAATTGCACGCTGTTTCCTTTGTACACGCGAGAAAGATTCGCGTTCGGCTGGTGGCGCGTTTCATCATCTCTTTCGCTTGACTTCCTCCGACGGACCTATATTGCAAACGTCGCGATACAGGCGTCGTGTATGTACGTATGTGTATCTACCTGTGTATGTACGTATTCTCATCCACGTCCGCGTCCTATTCATGCAGCAGCTATCGATTCCGGAGTCAGGAACGGTGACAAATGAAAGTGGTTTTTATACGGCCGTAATATTCCGTTTCGCGGCGTTTCCAAAAATGACTGGCGAGTTTTAACGATCGATCAATTTTTGGCGGACCGGACGACGCTAATGGCGGGTAACGAACGGGAAACGATCCGACGATTAAGCGAATGCGCGATGATTAACCGCGTGCATCGGTAATTGGCTTGTCACGGTTAGTTAACCGAGTCGAGTCGAAACCGTCACGGTCGCGTTGATATCGATAAAAATTTGCAGACGCAATCGGTAATCTCTGTTGAATACGATAATGCCCGGCCACCGTGTGTACCCAGATGGTTAAAACCAGCGGTTCCCAAAGCGCGGCCCGCATTCACCAGAAACGCATCAAATTAATATAAACGTTTCCCTTGTTAACGTATATTTCAATAATACTTTGTTAGCCTGCCAAACATTTTGCAACTAACAATTCGTCCCACTTGGGCAACATTTTGAGAATTCCTGGTCGAAATGACAGCATTACTAGATTGTCGGATAAATCCAAGTAGAATGAATTTTTTTTCGTCGTATGTAAAATCGCTCATTCGGGAGCTGTGATCGGGAAATCGGCGAGGGAAAATTGGGGCGGAAGAAATATATGATTTTCAAACGGAGGAAAGTAGATCGGATGATTCGCGGGGTAACGCGACGCTGAGGTAATCCTTTTACGAAAATGAAAAACGACGTTCCTCTGCGGCGAAGGAGGCGACGGGAAATCTTGACCGCCTATGTAAATTCCGATTTAATTCTACCTTCAAAGAAGCGGTCTATCACTGTCCTACCTTTTTAATACACTTCCCGAGGTGTTCATTTTTTAATTTAATGATCGCACGCCGCGATACACAGTGGTCAGGAAACAGAATTCAGCCGAAGTAAAAAGCTGGTTAAAATGAAATGCTTCTTGCGGAAATTCATACTACATATAACTGTCGTAGAACAAAATAGAATTTTACGCCCTTTTCGGTTTTAATTAACTTTATAGAGGACGTTTCGTTTAAGTGAGAACAGTGGAATATATCGTACTAGATTTTAATTAGAACTAGTGATCCTCCAGAGAATGACTCAATACCTACATAAAAATGTGCCTAAACCGTAAATCGAATTTCAAATGTTCTTTTACAAATAAAAATGTCAATAATAATAAAATAGTGTTATACTTCTTAAATAAATTTTTGTGGCTAAATCCCCCTTCGTTTTTATTTTTAAAACGTATCTCATGAATTCAGATGGAATAAATTTCGAGCCGGATCCAATATTCCCTCTTTAAAGATTTCGCCATGTTTCGGCCATTTAATTAAAGTTTCGAACGCGAACGGCGTTCCTATACATAAAAATCGTAACGAGATATGCAGATGGACGCGTCAGCGTATTATCCAAAGTTACAGGACACCGCGGTTGCGAAGTTGTGTCGCTTCGTGGTATAATCCATCCCGCGGTGAAACAAAGTTGAAACGTTATCTCGGAGGAGCCTTTAACCCTGGGCCAGCGCGAACGCCGCGAACTTAGTTTCGTCAAGATTATCCCGTCGGAACTGGCACTTATACGTACGCGAGTACGTGGGCGTGGGACGTGTAGACGTGCCCTGTAAGTTCCGCGAAATTCAATAAGGGCGAACGTACGCGTTGGGATACGTGCGGGCGAAAAATGTGGATGCGATGTTTGCAACCACGTCGGATCTAATTTCCTGTAAATTGATACATCGCCGGTGGGAACTGAGTCAGACCGCGCCACATTTCCGCGCCCGGCTATATACTTTTTGTCGGATTTACGAGAAAAAAATGTTTCGAGTTTAATTAAAGGATTATCACGCCAGCTTTGGACACCGCGTTAATCTATCCCGATCCTGAAAACGATATTTTCGTTACTTTTTACCATACGTTGCTGGAAGCCTTTCTTTAAGGTTGTATGTATGACGAAGCATCGAAATTTTTACAGTTATTAGATATAAGCTAAGAATCAATTTTAAGTATTTTACTATTCACGTATATTATACCTGCATTTTGCATCGATCGGTGTCCTGTATTCTAATAGAATCCCCTTAAGTGTCGTTGTTTTCTTCTTCCACTGTTGAACTCTAGATTCGGAATCAGATGGAACAACTATCAAGCTGAAATTCCCGGACTTTATTACACAGTTTTGTTGCACTCGCAAACACGTATTCCGGAAATCTGCTCGTTTATACAACTTTAGTTGTCCTTATAATTAGTTGGTATCAGTAGTCGAGGTCGAATGGTCAAAACAAGATAGGGACAGGAATACTAATTTTAAGCGTAATACAAATAGGTCGAGAGAGAATGTCAAAATCCGTAGAAATATTTCTCGTTCGGTAAAACTAGTGAAAAATAACATAAAATAACAATTTGAATCGATAGGAACCAATGGATCTAATTTATTTCTTCGTCTAAAAAATTGTGTGTTCTCTTAACAAGATCGGAATATCGATAAACGTCATTGTGAATGATTTCGTGGGAAGGAGAATTCTATAAGAACCGTAAGTCGGTCAAGCGAGGAATCTATCGCGATTCACGGCTTATTTAAGGACAGGAGAGGCGAGTACTATCTGTTTCCTGCCGGCTAGGCGTTGACACAAAACAGATGAAAAGAAAGAGACGGCAACGGTATCGGCATCGCGTATGAAAAGGAGCTGGTAGCGCATACCAAGTTCCACGAAGCGCATTCGAGAAGAAATTAACTGGACGGATCCGACATTGGATAACGTTTTACGTTCCCGTTTACGGGTTTTGAACGAAACTTTCCCGAACACTACGCCGGACCCGATGGGATTGCGGGCTGTAACGCAACTATGTACCTTTCCTATGTACTCACGGTGCGGGAAAACTTCATCACTGTTTGCTTCCCCGATAGAGGACAATCGCGTGTATTCTATAAACCGTCGCGCTATTAGGAAGTTTGAGGGACTCTTGCCGCATCCTTCGCAAACTACCATTATCCTGTTAACGTGTCGCGAACAGATTGGGCGATCGTTTCTACTTTCCTCTATTTAATTTGTACGAGCCGTAAAACCTCCGCCAAAAGTTTAAGACGTGTAATAAAAAGCTGTGTCCAATACTATGTCTTTATATTAAATCTCTATTATATTAAACGCTATTATATAAGCGCATATTAATGTATATACGTATTAATGTAATACGTAGTAATGTAATAATATATAATGTATATACGTATATGCTTATACGTATAATAATTTTATAAACCATAATGCATATTAAATCGGGATTTTGGAAATCCTCACTATATGCATATTCACTAGATTTCAGAATTTTAATAGAACCACTTAAATCACCGATTTCACGTAAATTCGTAGGAATTGAGGCGAGTAAAACGACGAGCGTACGCGAGGACATCGGCAGTTTGTCCGACGCGGGATTATCGCTGACGAGAATCGAGATTTTCCTACTAAAATTCGTTCATCCCTCGCGCTTCACGGAAGTCCGGTCACGAAGGGTCAAATAAAAAATTAGACAGGAACCAAATCGACGATTTACCACTGATTTCGGGCGAAAAATTCGAGCCATTTTATCGATTCCCATTAAGCGTCCGCACCGTGCCTTTCATTACAAAGTTTTCCAACGTCCTCGGGCTTACATGTAGGGCGTAGGAGGCACGCGAAGGTTGGCGACTTGCCGCGATGTTTGAACTCCTTTCCGAATTCCTCGCGAGAAGTTGCCCTGACGCGGCGCGGGACGTGCAATTTTAATCTCTGCTCCGGCTTCCTTTAACCTTTTTAAAGCATTCTTTTCGACAACATTTGGATTAATCTGTTAGCAGAGATCTTACAGCTCATACAATTACAGCATAGTACACTATTATAGTATCCCTTAAACCGATATCATTTCGCCTGTCGTGCGACACTTAGCAAGGCGAGCGGGAGTTCTGGAGGTGTTCAAATTCGGTTTCTAAAAATTAGATACCCAATGGAAATATATTCCGAATGCACCGACCCTCATAAACTATACAGGATAGGTGTAGGAGCCTTCCTCAGGGAAAAGGGAGTAAAACGGAATAAATAAATAAATAATTTTGCCCTGTCTTTAAAATCAACGAAGACATTTCAGATGACCACGTCGACTGGAACACCCTGTATAGTTGATGAGGTAACGAGATTTGTGTATGGAATCGCAAGCTCTAAGAGCTTGCCTCATAATAGAATATCGCACGTATTTAAACGAACCGTGCCGAGCGTTTAGTACACACGCGATTGAGATTCAGAACGAGCTCCGTACGTTAATCGAGTTATGCGTCACGAAACGCTACTCGTGTAAACGCGGACTCGCAGACCAGAGATTATGGATGTATGCATGACGTAAAGGGCTGCCGGTTCTGGAGACCGCACTGCCAGCTGTGAAAAAAGGACGCGTTATCTGAAATTCAAATAGGAAAGGGATCGGATTAAGACGGCGTTCGAGGTGAAGGATGGTTTCGCTGAAAGAGCACAAACTGTGATCGAATTCGTCCCGGCAACAGTCGGACCTCAACGAAGTTTCTGTTTTCTCGGAGGATGTATCCCAAAACAGGGAACGAGACGTGTGGAACCGCAAACTCGTGCGGAATCGATACTCGCTCGTATTTATATACTTCCTGTATAATTCACATCCAGATAGACAATTTACACCAAATTTTCGATAAAACCAGTTTTGCAATAGGAACAAAACGCAGCAATGTTTTGAACGCTTTATAAGTGCTCATTTTATTATAGTGAATGTTTGAAAATGTCTACTTCTGCAAGAATGCACGTGGATTTGTTACACCTCGTATATTAAATTTCCTACATTTGCGTAAAATCCGGTGTCTCTGAGCTTTCGTTAAATGAAACGCGTTTAGATAATTTCGTGGGAAGCGAACGACGGCTGAATATTCGAAGTTATCCTGCTGGTTTCATAATCGTGAAACAAGATGTTAGTACGCGGTGTATACGTGACATACCTTTGGCTACGTCTGCTCGTTTTCGAGCCAGCCCTAGTCACCGCTGGCGTTGAATAATTGCTCGTTAAGGCTCGCCGACTCGTCTTCTCTCGCCCTTACCAGCGAACGCACACGTACACAGACGCCTACACGTATCTGAATGGACCTGAAGCGTTCCCGATTTTTTCTCTCCCCTTTTTTTT
>SMSR01009690.1:9732-31993 GCA_019453355.1 Ceratina japonica
AGGAGAGAAAATTCGAGGACGCGCGCGGAGCGGCAAACGAGACGCGCGCGGCCGTTGTGATTGACAGCAGGCAATATGGCTGTGCGAAGCTCCCTTTTGCTCTTTGTTGGTCGCGTTACGCAAGCTGTTGCACCCGCATCTGCGCATTCATGCAAAGTCAAACCGTCCGTCCGACGTTCACGTCCACGTTCACGTCCACGTCCACTCCGGTCCATCCGTCCGCACGTCCGTACGTCTCTCGTCTCCGATAATCGCTCGCCGCCGTTGCACCACTGCTGCATTTTTTCGTTCGCCATCCGACCAACCGAACCATACACCCACCTACCCCTGACCACCCACTCCGCCGGCGTATCGATTCAACCGGCTACAACTTCTCTCGTTCCAGAGATGCATCTGCCCTCGAGATGTGCGACCACGTCGCTTGTACACCTTTTAGCTTACTTAAAACGATGGAAATTCATTCGAGTATATACTGCACTTCTCACACAAACAATTGATAAACGTTGGTATTGCTACAATTATCGCGTTGAAAAAGCGACACGAGTTCATTCATCCTTCAGTCAATATTTAGATAGAAGGAAAATGTCCTCGCTAAAAATAATTTCAAATCAGGCGACATAAATAGCGCGCTTGATTTGTAAAAAATGAGTCCTGCGTCACAGGAATCGGTCTAATAACTCAGCCGATTCACGGAAGTGGTTTATCTCTCCGCGGTCGATCGAACGCATCCGTTTGGTCCGTCCTCCCGCGCAGCGATGAGATCACACTGACCGGATCCGTCCGCTATTCTTGGCAGCGGATCGCGAGCGGATCTCGCAGATGTGCGACGCATCTCTCTCTTTATAGGTTGTCTCTCTCTCTCTCTCTCTGGCCGAATTCATGCAGATGCAGACGTTCCCATTTACCAATTTGCGGATTCCGCGATGGGCGCGGAAGAGAACTTGGAGGGGAATAAAGATGGACGAATAAGTCGAAGAAAGACGGAGAGGATGAGAGACGCAAGGTTGAATCGATTGACGAAGGGACGGACTTTAGAATTACTCGTGAAAGGAAGGCAACGCCGGCTGATTGACGTCTCTATGGAGCTACCACAAAGGTAGACGAAAGTGGAGTAGGCAGAAAAGAGGGTCGCTCGTAACTCGCGTATAAATGCGATTTGAGCAGCGGCGGCGTTAGCGGGAAGAGATGCCACCGCTCGGTGTGTTCGAGGAGGGACGAGGAAGACGAAGAAAAGGCCACGCTTCTCGTCGCTATTCAACGAATCGTCGTCCACGCACCCGACCGAGGAGCGAAAAACTTCCGAGCGAGAAAATACCACCCACACCGCGCCACCCTTGGATCCTCCGGCGCCGCTTCAATGGGAACGTCTCCATCTCGCGTACAATGCTCGTCGTTCGTCGGAAACCATTTAATTTCTCTCGCGCTAATAAAATAATCGTAAATTAATTCGATCGAAACTCATTTGAAATTGGGACCATTAAATTCTTCTGGAAATACGAAACGTTCAACTGTAGAAATCATTTATTATCTTAAGTCTCGTTTAGGCGATATTATGCAGCTGCGTGTAATACATTCATTTGCTTCGATAATTTCCAATACGTCACTCTGAACACTTGCTATTATCGCCGTTAATAAAATAATAAACAGCCGAATTCATCGCCACTTCTGCTCGATATATCACGCACTTTCTCTCTCTCTATAATCAATCTCTCTCGATCAAACGATCAATCAAAACACTTAATCGAGAGGCCGGGCAATCGTGCCACCTTTTACTGTCCCTACCGGTTCTCGAACCCGCGGCCGCTGCTGCCGGCCGATCGACGACTCGTTAACCGAGCAGCGGGGAAGGTAGGATTAATTAATTGGCGACGACGGTCGGAACCGCGCGAACCAGTAGGTGGTAATGAATGAAGGCGTTACGGGTAGATCCGAGGGACACGGTTGTAATCGTTTCAACCGTAATCGTTTAACGCGGGCCCTCCAACGAAATAAGACGTCACGGATACGCGAGCAGGTGGTCCACCTTCGTCCTCCTCGCGCCGCACGGTTTCCTGCGCGTTCCGAGAGCAAGGGAGGACGTTGCCTCGTCGTGACGTTTCACTTTTCCCGCTTCGTCCGACCCATTATTATGTGCGCCCACCGTGTCCTTCCTGCTCCTCTTCTTCTTCCTCCATCTTCTCCAAATGCTGCGTTACCTGGTTCCACCTTCTCCGTCTTCCACAAATGAAAATGTTTGGCCGGATCTCCGACCGCGCAGAATCGCTGTCCCCGGCACAAATATTTTCTGTGAGCAGTGAATCGAGCGCGCTATTACGACCGGTTGGCCATAAATCATGGCCCTGCTCCGGGGTGGCCGAGCTCCGCGTCCGGAGATCTCCGAGGCGCGGCATTTTTTTTACCAAAAAAACGAGCTGTACCTACGCGTTAACCCCGTCCGCCGTAATTGTCCCGGCGGACCGCGACGAAAAATGACCGTCTAATGTGTCTACACGCGTCGCCGTGGCCTGAATGGAACCCGGGCCCACGACGACATCCGGACGTTTTGTTCTCCTACGGGTAGAAGATTTGTCCATCCTTCTTAAAATACGTCTCCCGGTTGTTATTTCAAAAGATCTCCCTTGCCGGGTTTCAAATCTTTCACAAAATAATTTTATAAACGTTGATTGATAGAAATTTTGTTAAGGAGGTTCATCTGGTGCATAACAAGTCAAATGCAAGTTGTAGAAAAGGGAGGTTATCTACTGCTGACAGATGCAGATTTCGTTTGTTATGTTTATATATTTCTCGATTCATAGTCACCCAATCTACCTAAATTTGTAATTAAAATATTCGTTAAATGTTTCTCTTTAATATGACACAAGTTTCATTCAAAACTATCTGTCAATACCTAATAAATTAGCGATAGAAGTCTAGGACATTACTCTTTTCCATATGACTACATGTAAAATTGTAAAAAATATTTATATTAATATCTCATCACTAAGGTATTCAAACGAGTTAAAAATTTTGTTGAGGTATCCTGGTATACTGTTATAGACTATCAAATTTTTTTTTGGAGATCTATCTGTTAATTTCTTAACCGGATGAACCTCCTTAAATCATAGAATTAAAATTAACAATAAATAAATATACGGTATATAGATTCGGTATAAAATTTCATATTCGTGGAAGATACTTGGTGGAATATTTAGTGGACCGATTGAGCCGGAAACGCTGGCTACGCAATAATAATTTCGGCGGGCAATCGGCGGACACTCCCCCCGTTCAGAATTGCGCGGCGACCGCATCGAGGCGCAGTTTGCATAAGGGCTTAAACGGCGTCCCGCAATATTTGATCGCAAGCTCCGCGGGGAATCAGAGACCGGAGGACGTTTCTGTACCGTCGCCGCGTGAAAATAGCCGCGCGAACGATTGAACTTTACGAGAATTACGCGGAGCCCGTCGAATTACACCGTGAACCACCTTGCGGCAGAGACCGCCGCTGCCGCTATGGACCGTTCCCATCGCCGCAAACAGTCGCCGATTTAATATTGAATCGCGACGCGAAACCGTTGGCGGACGCGTTCGCGACGATGCTCGTCAGCTTGCAAATTGGAACTGGATTCGGTGATAAGAAAAGAGACAGACAAAAAGATTGAGAAAATGTTATCTCCGTGAATGTGCAACGATAAAGATGTTTTATTTTATTTTATTTTATTTTATTTATTTATTGAACGGGTTAGGAAACCCTTTAAAGTACAAAAGATAATGATTTGAGCAGTACACATTGAGGATGACACAAATAAGATAAGAGAGCTCCATGAGTAGATAACAAAGATGGAGATAATAAAATTATAACGACAAGAAATGATCACGTAGATTAGAAAGTCTTATGACAGGTACGGAATCGTTAAAGATGTCAAATAAATGACTGAGTCTATTAGCTTTGGACGTCATCCTTGCCATTACATTTGCGTGCCCAAATCTGGATATAAATCTTTCTTAGTAGAAAGTAGTGGTAGGCCTAAGACAACGCAATGGGGCATTGAGCTTGATTTCCAAAAGCATAGGAGAGTCAATATTATTATTTATCAGATTTCTGAGGAATAATATTCCAGAGATAGTCCTTCTTTCAAGAGATAGGATATTAAATTACATTTTATTAAATTACATTTTTAATTTACTACGAGAAATATTGCATTTTCAACTGTGTCACGATTCCCTTGTTGATCTGATTTCTTCAACGAATAAAGCAGTTCCATTGACAAATCCAGCGGACGTCCCGCAGATCGAAAAGTGAAAGCGATTATGCAACGTATGAATAGCCATCCCTGGGGAATAGAGTCATCTCGTTTTCCGGTAAGAGACGGCGACAAAAGAGAATCGAATTCCTGGTCGACGGTATCCAAGTCTTCGTGGGAGAAACCCGCGGCCAAAAGAAGTCATCAGCTTTTTGCTGGCCACCCGCGCGGAAGCGTTTACACGGCAGAACGCAGCGTTCAGATCGCCCGGGCAAAAGGTCGTTATTATGGGCGACGGTCACAACAGATCGTCCCCCGCTGCTACGGGACACGTTTCGGCCGCGTGAACCAAGTTAGCGGGGCAGCGTCGCTTTTACAGCCAATTATTCCGTCCTGGCTATATGGGTCCTAGCACGAATCATCTCTAAAAGCGGCTAAATAACATGGTCGAGAATTGTTGCTAAGACTCGTGCTGGGCGATCGTCCGACCAGCGCCTATTGCTACCTGCAACGGAGTTACGCGCCCCTGGACAATCAGATTTTGTAAACACTGGTCCCGTCGTGGGAAACGGGCTATTCTTGTCTGATGAGATGTTTACCGAGTGTCGTTCCAGCTTTGATGAATTAAGGATGTTTAGGTTTGGCCCTGAGGTATTCTTTTGTGAATGGATCTAACGTAGTGCAGATATGTTCACGGGAACGTATCCAAGAACAGCTAGCAATCGAAGAACCGATTGTTCGTGAAAATTGCGGTTGGTAGTACATATGCGTTGACTTCGGAAGTAGCTTTGTGAGTTTTTTAAGTACGACTTCGATCATGGTAGTTGGACCACACTGTCGGATGCTTCGTGGTCAGCTTTGCGACGTTTTATTACAAAAGGACATTTTTTTTAAGTACTTGCTTTAGTATAATTTATCATTCTGACAGTCTGATCAAATACAAATTACCGAGTTTTGAGGACAGTCTTACGCAACGTCTTCAGAGCGACTGATATTTGCATTAAAAATTCATTGATCTATCACCTCCGTTCCCAAAGGCGAGAACGAACAATAACGGCAGGCAAATCGTCTAATCCGCTAGTGACTACGAACGTTTCCTTTGTGAGAGAAATGGCAACGATCCGGCGAGTAAAAAGTAACATTCATCCAGTCAGCTACTTTTTTCCTTAATCCCTCCATAAATGAATCGGAGGCATCCGTTGCGTGCGTGAACCACGACGGTTCCCAACGCCCGGCGCACCTCCGAGCCGACTGTTAATCGCCGTTCGCCGAGAAAGAGATCGGAGAACCGCTTGTCGGGATCGCCGGCCATCTGTCAAAAAGTCAAAATATACGAAGGGTCTGGCATTGTCCTGCGGATCCTGCGGGATTGCTACTTAGCGTGCTGGTATAAACCCGGTGTCGCCTATTATGAGCGGTGCCGTGGCGCGGCTGTTTTGTAGGACATCTGTATCCAGCGATGTACTACCGATTCCCCGCGTGTCCCGTACGCCATTCACGGTCCCCGAC
Organism: Ceratina japonica; assembly: GCA_019453355.1. Taxonomy (NCBI): domain Eukaryota; kingdom Metazoa; phylum Arthropoda; class Insecta; order Hymenoptera; family Apidae; genus Ceratina; species Ceratina japonica. Next base: position 15,462 of record SMSR01009690.1, read on the forward strand.
CTCCGGGAGGACCTCCTGTCCTGGCCACGCATCCTAACGCGCCAGCGCCGTTCTGTCACCCCTAACGTTTGAATACAATGAACAAGTCGGCGGAGGTTCCGTGATCTAGAACCTCCTGGAACGGCAGAATCCGGGTCGACAAATCGGATGGGAGCATCTGGCCTGTGAAGTGCGAAAGATAATCGCGTTTGAAATCATTGCCGTTCCCTCTAAATCCAATACACTAATTCAATACGTAGAAGTCAAGCTTCACTTTCGTTAACTATACATATTCGTATGTCACGTCGCGTATATACAATCATTCAATTGGTATCAAAATGAATATCCTGATCACGTGTGAAAACCATAATTAAGTTACCTGTTCTGTACAATAGCTTTCATATTTCTGGTAATTAATCAGGTACAGTGACTTCCATTAATATCCGGACACACTTCAAAACCGAATAAGTTCTTTAATATGGAGCCAACTAAATTAATTTTTTGTGGGCTTTTAAAAGGCTTAGTCTACTATGTAATGTGTAACAAACAATTAATGGTACATTACGTAACGAGTGCGTAAAATAGGTGATTATCGCACGAGTCGGTTTTGTCGCCCGAGCGATGCGAGGGCAATAACTGAGACGAGTGATCACCTATTTTGCGCATTCGTTACGTATAATATTTTTCTACTATTTTATTTTCCGACGAAGAATAATCGTTCCTGACGTGATCGAGATGAAGCGCACGCGTGCAACTTTCAGATGAATTTTTCAATAGAATTCTCTCATTTAAAATTAATAACACTTATTGGGTAATTGCACCGTCGGAGCGGCGGGCGAACTTATTGCACAAGCTGATAGTATCAGTGGACCCGATTGCTTCGTCCGTAGCATAATGCCCCATCGAGATCAGCCACGAGCGATTAACCGACCCAGGGGTGGTCAGCTTTGGATCCTCGTCGAAGAAACTCTATCCAGCTGAAAGAGATCAAAGGTCCGGTCGGATGGAGATCGTTCGTGTGGCGGTTTTTAAACGTGGCCGATCTTCTCTGCCATCGAGGAGAGGCGGAGGAGGAGGAGGAGAGCGGGACGCGAGCGAGGGGCCGCGGAGGCGGAGGGCTCGTGTTCGGTCGTCGACTATAACCCAATTTTATGTCCCTCCGGCCCGACCCGACCCGATCCCGATCGGTGGGGATAATTACCGATTAAAGAGATTAAATCCCGCGGCACGGCGTATCGATTGCCGGTGCCTAATATAATCGAGAAGCGAGGCCTTTGGCGCCGACGAGGAAGAGGAAGAGGACGGACTTACGGGAGCGCGAGGTGGCGGGCGGAAAGAAGAGCCGAACGCGGTCGTGGAAGGGCAAAGGGCGGGCGGTGGTAGTAGGTAGGCCGCCTTTGTTTCTGATTTGAGGGGCATCCTTACGAACGGGTTAGCCGCACCAGTGATCACCGACGCTAATTACAGCGGATCAGCCCGGGACGAGTTTAAAACTCATTCCCCCCGGTTTTAAGCGGCGCGAAAGGGGCTTCCCGGCTGGCTGCTGATTGGCCGCCCGGGATGACACGAAAGTGCCCCAACATGGCGTCTTATCTGATTTCACCGTCGCGTTGGCCAGGGTGAGAGGCACCCGCCGCCGGCCCGACGTTGTCCGGGAACGCGCGGAACGTTATTACGACTTCCGCAACGGACGTTCGTTCGTTCGATTAATCCGAATTCGTGGAATTTTCGTGCCTCGCGTTGCCCCCGCTCCGCTAATCTTCTGAGCTCTTCGTTACGTACACGCAGCCGGCTCGTCGTCGTCGTCGTCGTCGATATCTTCCTCGTTAACCCGTTACCTCGCCGAAGACCTTTACGTCCGACGGGGGGGCGGTTGAAATTCCACCGGATCTCCTCCCGGATACGTAACTACGCTCTCTCGGCCGAGGATTCTGAAAGAAATTCAGCGTGGCGAACGACGCCACGGTGATCGGCGTAAAAAGCAACGAGCGAGGGAAGAGAGGCGGTTGGTCGCCGGCACGGCGTTCCGGGGTTAAAGGACGCGCGCCCCCAGGCGAGCGTATAAGTTGGCAAAAGTGCTAAATCAACATTTTTATAAACTGCTTAGTATTCATAGGCTCGGAGGTGGTAGCACGTATAACGCGAGAACGAGAGGGTTCGATCTTCGCTCCGGTCGGGCTCTACGGAGAACCGGCGCGCCGCTGCGGAGACGACGATGGCGGCCATAATTTTACAACGACTATATTATCGCGGTTGGTTCTAACGTGGAGAACGATCGGCGCGCACGAAGCGCGGGGTGTAGGTGCCAGGCCCGGCCGATCGATAACGTTTATCGTCGAATCCGTGTTATCGTTTCCGCGGATATATACTTTCGAATTTCGAATATAACCGGCTCGTATCGGCTCATTCCCGGAGAAGAATTATACCGTCCTCTCTATTTATATCCATACAGGAATAGAGAGCGACCGCTCCATTTCCTCCGCGTCAAAAGAAAGAAAAAAAAGCGGACCGCGGGCTTCCTCCCTCTATCCGCGATTATCGCTCAAAGCCGAAAAGCAATTTCGTCCGGTGCCGGTCGGTCGCGTCCTACAAATTCCCTGCAAAAGTTCAATATAAACCGACGCGACGCGAGCTGTTCGAAAGCGTGTCCGTTCCATCGCGGCGCTATATAAAAATTGTCCGCCGCGCTAAATTACCGTTCGGCTCCGGTCGGCCGAAATTAGCCCCGGCGCGAAATCACGGGAGGCGTCGTCGGGCAAAAAACTGTCAACAACACCGGGGAATATCGTTAACGAGGCTCGGGCGCCCCGCGTTTCATCTCTGTTCGCGCGTGTGCGTCGACACACGGCCGAAGCACTACGTGTCGCGACGCATTGATATTCAACATTAAATTTGCATCGGGCGCACGCACCGAGGCCCGGAGTTTTCACGATGCTGGCAGCGCGATCGGTTGCTTCAGATCCGAGCGAGTTACGGGGAGCCGCGCGCGATGAGAGAGGAGGCTGGAGAGTAGGAGGCGGCGGGTTAGGGTAAAACAATCACGCAGGCCTCATGCATGTTAATGCGTTGTTAGGGGCGCGTGAGAGAATCGGGGTTGGCTAGGATTGAATGCCCAATATCAGCGAACCGCCCTCCAAGCCCATACCGTTTTCCTCGACTCGCTCCAGGAACCAATATCAATCTCGTCGCCGCGCTACTCTCGTTTCCTCTCCCTCTCTCTCTCTCTCTCTCTCTCTTTTTCTCTGCTTGCATGCGATCACGCAAAAGCGGCGAACGAATCTCTGCCAGCCCTACGATCGACCGTGCCCTCGTCACGACCCCGTTCCGATGCCCTTTTTAGTACTTTTATACGCGTACGCGATCAAAGGAGGATTGATCACTCTCGAGCTATAAACCATAAAAAAACGGTCGATCTTCACGGGAGAAAATAACTCCGACACCGTGTATTTCTCCTATCTGGTTAATACGAATACCGGAGTATAAAATGAACGCTTAGCCCGGGTCAGAATACAAGGGCGCGTCTGCAAGGTCGTGGAGTTAAGGAAACTAGCTAGCACCGAAAGGCAATTGATGAGAAACTAGTTTCGCGGCCTAGGAAACACGTCGGAGGGGTGAGAAAGAGCGGAGGCACAGAGAACGGAAACGGGGGCGGCGGAGACGGCGGAGACGAAAGGAGGTGGAGGATCGGATCGACTGTTTGTCCTTCGAATGGAAGTTCTGGGGTGGGTTGAGGATGGCCGTTCCCCGGGCTCGAGTGGTACTTACCAAATCGACATGGGCCAACTCAATACATCAAAGACCTTCTCGTCCCGGTGAACAGGGCCAGCGGTTATATGTATGGAGGCGGCACGGCGGCAGCGTGGCGGTCCGCGCGCCACCTCCGATGTCCATACATAATCATGGGCCCCGCGTCTTTGTCCCTCGAAATTGATTTATTATTCAAAGTGACGCGTGTTTCACAATGTGTATTTACCACGATACGGTTTCGGGCGTGAAACACGCCCGGAGAACCCGCTGGCCACCTTTCCTTTGTACCGTATACACGTAGCCCGCATACATACACGATGAGGAGAAAGCCTGACTCGCGCGCCTCGCCGCTAAGAAATTTACCTCCGCGTCCGGATGAATTTCTACACGTGCCAAATTAATACACGATTGATCGGAGCCCCAGTTATACAAATAAATTCTGAATTCATTCGGAATATATAATTTCTTCTTAAGATGTACGAAATATGTGCGATGATCCAAGGATATAGACTTCGGAATATCTAATATAAAAAATAAATAATTCATTCGGAAATATATAATAATAATTAAAAATAATTCATTCGGAATATATAATATAATTTCATCTTAAGATGTACGAAATACGTGCGATAATTCAAGGATATGGACTTGGAATGGAATCATTGAATAAAATGGTGCCGGTCTATTAATAGGTGACGAGGCGACATCGTCATCGACAACGTACACGTTAATCCAACAGCCGGATGATCGCAGTTAGCAGAGATCCACTTAATATCCGCAAGCTGACACTTCCGAAAACAGCGTGGAAATTCGGGAGCGCGACATGGTCACACCCGGAGTGTACCACACCCGGGGACGACATCTGCGGGGTCCCGTTTGTTGCTCGCTGGCCCGGAAGTCCAGCAAAGCCTCCCTCGCTCTCCGTCTTCCTCCCTCTTTGATCCTGATTTAGATTTTTCCTGGTAATCTGGTCAGGAACCGTCGCGTCCTCCCGTAGCGTACGCGCCGCGCCGCGNATCTTAAGATGTACGAAATACGTGCGATAATTCAAGGATATGGACTTGGAATGGAATCATTGAATAAAATGGTGCCGGTCTATTAATAGGTGACGAGGCGACATCGTCATCGACAACGTACACGTTAATCCAACAGCCGGATGATCGCAGTTAGCAGAGATCCACTTAATATCCGCAAGCTGACACTTCCGAAAACAGCGTGGAAATTCGGGAGCGCGACATGGTCACACCCGGAGTGTACCACACCCGGGGACGACATCTGCGGGGTCCCGTTTGTTGCTCGCTGGCCCGGAAGTCCAGCAAAGCCTCCCTCGCTCTCCGTCTTCCTCCCTCTTTGATCCTGATTTAGATTTTTCCTGGTAATCTGGTCAGGAACCGTCGCGTCCTCCCGTAGCGTACGCGCCGCGCCGCGCCGCACCGTGGCGTTCCTCGAGGCCGAGGGATCGGTCCGTGGACCCCCCGGTAGTCCACGCCGACTCCACGTAGCTATATTTCACATAATACGCGTCCATATCTCAGGATTATAAGTCCCGACTGAGAGACAGGCCGCGCTCCTGTGGGAGACGAAAAGAGACGGGGTTGAAAGAGGAAGAAGACGGCACGCCGCGAAGAGAGAGAGTGGCTGGTCCATTCCGGCGCGGCTCGGAGAGATGAGAAAGAAAGGGCGAGCGTGACGTGGCTTAGCTAGCTAGCTGGCTCCTCTTTCCGTCTCCTCGGCTTGTACCGAGCGACGATACGCCTTAAATCCGACGACACCGGCTCCGGGAGGAGGAGGAGGAGGTTGCGACCGAGGGAAAATACAGGGGGTGGCTTTCAGCGTGAAACGCGAGCATGTGTAATAAGGGCCGAAGAATCCGCTCGGCTGGCGTCGACGGGAATGCGAACTATGACGTCCCCGTTCCCTCGATACACCGGCTCTTACCGGGACGACAAGATCGTCGCGTTGGAAGCCGGCGAATATCTCGCGCGAGATAGATTTTACTCGCTTTACATTCGGAGGACATACAAATTTATCATTAATTCTATGGAAGAGATAGAAAAAAATAATATATGCAGGGAAAAATGATTTAGAAAATACGTACGAATTAGGAATGAATTTTATATGATTCGTTTGTTTCATTAATAATAAAAAAATCCAATAAGAAATGATTTAGAAAATACGTGACGAATTAGGAATGAATTTCATATGATTCGTTTGTTTCATTAATAATAAAAAAATGCAAAAAAAAAATGATTTAGAAAATACGTGACGAATTAGGAATGAATTTTATATGATTCGTTTGTTTCATTAATAATAAAAAAATGCAAAAAAAAAAAATGATTTAGAAAATACGTGACGAATTAGGAATGAATTTTATATGATTCGTTTGTTTCATTAATAATAAAAACATGCAAGAAGAAATGATTTAGAAAATACGTGACGAGTTAGGAATGAATTTTAGTATGATTCGTCTGCTTCATTAATAATAAAAAAATAATATGAGTATCGATAGGACGGTCCTTCGAGGAAGGAGTGAAAGGGAGTTATATATCGACGTATATAAACAGTTGCAGCTATATAAGGACACAATTTCGGATCAGAGACACGTACCGCTGGGGAAACTTGCTGTTTGTCCACTTCGTTCGGTTGGCTAGGATCCACGTACACACCACCAGGAAATTACTACTCGAACCGTATGCCGGCGTATGGTCAGCGAAGGTACCGGGGAACATAGCTCACCAGTTTAATTAACTTCGGACCGATTGTTTTCTGTCAATATTTTCGCTGGCTCCCGAGGCACCGCGCCGAGGTTTGCAACCTCTTCTCCTTACCGTACCATCTACGCGCAGCCGTGAGAGACACTCTCCTCCTACCGTAATTCCGAATTATCAGGGCTAGTTAAACTGCCGTAAACGATTTAAGCCGCGGACCCTTCGATTCAACGTAAGAGCAGTCGCACTGCGAAGCGATGGACTTTCAAGCGAGTAATAATTGCGCGGTACGAGGATCTCCGGGTAATAAAAGAACTCTGTTAAGCGGAGATTCCGCGATAAAGGTTGGAAGCGACACGCCATTAAGAGGAAACGCAGTCGAATCAATCGGGTATAACGATCTCGGCACCTGGGATCTACGAGGATCGTATATCTCGTGGATATCTCGCGAGGCGACACGACTAGCCGCTATTAGAAAGCTACGCTACGCGGTGGCCTCTGGCCGGCTTCGTTCTAGCTCCTTAGGTACCCCGGGCCGACGACGACGACGACGCAACATCCGGTCGGTCGGTTGGAAGAGATAGAGTCAAGTCGGTAGTCAGATGACGCGTCAGATAAGGCGTTCTTAGGCTTAGCCGAGAAGCTGGCAGCCAGCTACCGTGCTGCTGCGTTGTTCGGTTCGCGCGGACCCGGCGCGGCGAGGACCACCCGAACGCGAGGACCGGAGAGGAGAGAATGGAATCCGCGCTGCGCGGAGTTCTGCCTCTAGGATTTCAGGGCCCGGGGTATCGCGTGCAACTGGAATTATCGCGGACAATAGGCCGAAACTCGCTCGCTCCGGCTACCCTTCTCGTATCCTTTCTGACGCCCTCGGTCGGATTCTTCTTCATCAACCGCTGCAATCTCTGATTCGGTGCGATCCACGGGCGAGGACTGGGACCGAGAGAAGGAAGATGAAGAAAGAGAAGAAGAAGGAGAAGAGGGTTCTGACGCGGTTCGCTGGCGTAGTGTTCGGGTCGTTGCACGTTCATTCGGCGAAGANGAAGAAGAAGGAAGATGAAGAAAGAGAAGAAGAGGGTTCCGACGCGGTTCGCTGGCGTAGTGTTCGGGTCGTTGCACGTTCATTCGGCGAAGAGGAGGTAGGAGAAAAATCAGGGTGTAGCTTCAGCGACACACAATGAGTCGTGGTATCAGCCGTGGATCAAGGGGCCACGCGTAAGAGAGACAAACGGTAAGGTGGAAGGGTGGAAACCGGGCGATCCCCGTCCGGCTCATAACTCATCAGCGCGGAGGAACTCCACCCTCCCTAAATCTTGGCGAAACATACTGGCTTTGACGTTTCGCCCCGGCGAAGAACCGTTGTTACATTATGCAGCAGCGCCTCGCGCGCTCCGAGGTGGGACAAAGTGCGGGAGGAGAGAGGAACAGATGCCCGGACGGATAAATCCTTTTTCGTTCGGACGGACAATAACGCGGCGGTCACGTGGGCAGTAGAAAAAAAAAAGAAGAGAGGATCTCTTGCTACGCTCTCTGACGGTTCTAATGCTCCGTTACTCCTCGGCCCGAACTGGATCGTCGTATCACCGGGGCCTCCATTCATGGTGTGGTCCCTGCGGCGGCGGCCACGCGCGAATACGATATCGCTCGTCGCTGCGCCGCAGGTGCGCCTTCCATCTGATCCTTCGCGCCGCGAACGAGAAAGATTTAAGATGGAATCGTGTCCCTACGAGAGATCCTACGCGTGGATTTGTATCGGTTTCAGATTTCCTGGCTTCGCCTTACTCGCTGCTACTCTACTGAAAGTTAATGGAATCGTCTCAGACTCTTTTTCCTGCGGAGAAGACGAAGGTGATCGGTCGACGTTAAACATATTTAATTTTTAAGAACTTTAACCCTTTCGGTACGAGCGTTCTGTCCGCCGTGACGCTCCCGCCGTACGAGGTGCCGTACCGAAAATGCGCACATAGCATGTGGTCTTTTGTATGAAGATTTACACTGTTAAAAATGTTTTATTCAATTTAATAAAAAAAAACTTGAAGCAAACAAATGGAGCATGAGAAAATAAACATGAAGTAATGTTTTATTCAATTTATTAAAAAAAACGTGAAGCAATATTCATGTATTGTTTATTAAATTTAATGAAAAATTTTACTAAACATTCATTGCGGGACACTAATTTTCATGAACACTACACTAAATTTTCTTCAAAATTCAGTAAATTTTCTTAAAGTTCGTTAAATTATCTTGAAAATTCATTAAATTTATGGTAAATTTGCATTAATATGTGTTTTGGTTTGACGTCTTAAACACGTCATCCGCTCCTAGGGGAAAAAAGTGAATGCCGTGTCTCAGACGTCAAATGTACCCAAGGGGTTAATATTGGATCGAAGTTAATCATAAAATATAATTGACGAATGGTTGAAATTTCGATTTCTATTCTACATTTCAATCGTACATGGAACTCGTGACGAGGACGCGATGCGGTGCGGCGAGCCAGGAGACTCGATTACGACGGAAAATAAGAAGCAGAAGGAGTCCTTCTAGAAAAGCATCCTCCGGCATAATGTCCCGCGGCTCCGTGTCCTCTTCTCCGGCGTTCCGCTGTCTTCTACCGGCTTGACCCGCGGGCCCGCCGGGTTAGATTCCTACGCGGGGTCCTTCGTCGCGTACACAATGCAAGTTATTGCGGCATCCGATCCGCGGGCCCTGGCCACTGGCGCCAGCGCCGGACTCCGGCTTCGGCCCGCATAAATCCTGCCTCCCTTTTGTCTCCTCCGCGGATTTTGCCATCGTCCGCTCCCCTTCCTCTTCCAGATCCACTTTTCAGATCCGCGGCCTCCGATTCGTTTCTGATCATCATCATCATCATCGTCATCCTCGAACCGATCTCGATTTTTCTGAATTTGTTTAATGCTCTCCTGAATCATTTTATTAATTAATATGACATTTGCAATCGTACTTTTTTTTTTATTTAGAAAACCTCATACGAGATTTATTAATACATTAATACAAAATACAAGGAAAAATAATGTATCAACAAGTTACAATTTGATACTTATAACTAATTTTAACTAAATGTTTAGATTGCAACTTTTAAAACATTCAAGCACATATATGCAAGTCCTTATGTTGGGCTTGGCTATTATCAGTGATACATGGACAATTGGAGACCGTCTTTGTTGAGTTTGCTGATCAGTTCTCGTCTCTGTGTATTATACAGGTTGCATTGCCACAACACATGATGTAATGTTTCGTCCGAAGTAATACATTTACATTTTGAATCATTGACAATACCTAAGCGAGCTAATGAGTAAGCTAGATGGTAATGGTCCACTCTGCATCTATTTATTCTGACTATAGATAAACGAGGCATTTTTATTTGAGCGGGAGTCTTGTATTCTCATTGAAATATTGTTGAAAGTATGNCGGCCACTGGCGCCAGCGCCGGACTCCGGCTTCGGCCCGCATAAATCCTGCCTCCCTTTTGTCTCCTCCGCGGATTTCGCCATCGTCCGCTCCCCTTCCTCTTCCAGATCCACTTTTCAGATCCGCGGCCTCCGATTCGTTTCTGATCATCATCATCATCATCATCCTCGAACCGATCTCGATTTTCCTGAATTTGTTTAATGCTCTCCTGAATCATTTTATTAATTAATATGACATTTGCAAGTGTACTTTTCTCGTCTCTGTGTATTATACAGGTTGCATTGCCACAAAACATGATGTAATGTTTCGTCCGAAGTAATACATTTACATTTTGAATCATTGACAATACCTAAGCGAGCTAATGAGTAAGCTAGATGGTAATGGTCCGCTCTGCATCTGTTTATTGTGACTATAGATGAACGAGGCATTTTTATTTGAGCGGGAGTCTTGTATTCTCATTGAAATATTGTTGAAAGTATGTTATTCCTTTGTAAAGGCCCTCAGTTTTAATAATATTGTTTGAGTTAAACCGCATATTTTTGTTGAATAATTCATGTAAATCGGTGAATGGAATTTTGGTGATATGTAGCGTCTCAGATTGGGAGGCCTCCTTTGCCAGTTGATTAACTCTCTCGTTTCCCTCGATACCAATGTGAGAGGGAATCCAATAAAATTTAATATTATATGCAATCGTACTTTATCTAACTAATATCAAATTTTCCATTTGCTAATATCAACAATTAAATTGTTTATAACGAAGTGGAACTTTTATGGTTGAAAGTATGATCGCGAACGGACGTATCGTGCAGGTATCAATTGGAGAAGGAAGAGGGCGAGCGATCGGAACGATGTACGGAGCTTAAAGATCCCAAAGTCGAAAGGCATCGTGGCATCGGCTTTCTCGGCTGTCGCGCGTCGAGAGTGGCTCGCCTTAACTTATGGCCGGAAGTATTATCCCGCTCGCCCGACACTGTATTGTTTTCATTTAAGGGTATTAAACCGGCTTATATCTGGTCGGACACCGGTGCTTCGTTAGCAGCCGCAGGAACCCCGCCTTTAAATGACTGTCGATACGTGCCACGCCGTGGCACAACCGTCGGAATGCAATTATGTACGTATATCCTTGTGCCGGTCGCTGCTTCCCGCGGAGCGAAAGAGAGGGACGAGAGAGCTCGCAAAGGGAACAACTAACTGGATTTTCTCTTTGTCGGTGATAAATCGCTGCAGCGGGACTCAATAATACATGTTAAAAAATTCGGCCCGATGTGAGCGAAATGAAATAGCGGGGAAAATAGGAGAGAGGGAGCCGAGCGCGATAAAGATTTAAATTGCGGAATGAATTTTCTGGAGGATCGTTTTAGAGGAATTTAAGTTAAAACGGGGGAGAGAGAGGAATAGGGGCCGAATGCAGCGAGGGGCTTAACGTAAATAGCAAGAAACGGCGGAACGATAGATGGATGTACGGTTTAAAGAGGAATCGCTATAGCAAACGATTAAACGCATCGCAGTCTGACGATCCATTAACCTTATCCAATGAGCGTCCGCTAATTAAGGCTATTTATATTGGGGGAAAAAAGGGCGGAACCCTCTAACCAGCCTCTATGCCCTGTATTCTTCCATCCCTCTCGAACTTCCCTCCGGCGTTCGGAGCTGAAAAGTCGCCGCGTCGGTGGTGGTCCGATGACGAGGCAGAGATCATCCTCCCAGCCGCGGTTATCCAATGAAAATTCATGAACTCGTCATTAGTAGATTGCCTAGTAGATCAAATTGATTTCTGTGAAACGTACGTAGCCGGAAAACGAGTAGCGTTTACCGGCACTCGGCAACCTAATAACCTTGAACAGCCAATCTCTCTTTGAGTCTCTCGCCTCTCGGATAACGGCATCCCCTCAAAGAGATAACTCTCTCTCGATGGATCGTCGCGTTCAGTCGCGCGGCTCACCCCCGCTGCTATATTCGCTCTCGGAAGGGACGGTCCTATCCTCGCCGGAAATCACGTTCGAGTGATTCTCTCGAGCACCCGGGAGGTTGGAAGCCTGCGTGGTCGGGGGAGGGTTAGTCGCGAGCGAACTCGGCCAAGGCGGAGAGCGGAAGAGGAGCGAAAGAACGGAGGAAAGAAAGCAGAGGTGGAACAAAGTGTACCGGGGGAAAGGAAGAGGAACCGAACGGGCTGGAGAAAGAGGTCTGGCCCGGATAATATACTTCGCGAAGTACGCTCGTCAAACACAAGCGCGAGCAAGCGGGGCTTGCCGGATATATTAGAGGATGCATCTCCATAAAAGTTGGAGCCGAGCAGCGAGTCAACATCCCTTCGTTTCGCGCAAGAAGAAAGGAGGGCGAGAGGGATGAACGAGGAAGAATGGCCGAACCGGAGCCCGGCTCCTTTTTCCGCTCGGAGCGTTCTCCGCGGAGGCAAAGAACCGTCTTGCGGCAGCAATCACCGATATTGAGGGTTTCATTTCGTCCCTACGCCGCGCATCGGTAAGAGCCTCCGCGCCGCGGGGCCGGGAAAGTGGCGAACCTTCAAGGGATGGAGATTCAAGGGGTAGAGAGAAGAGAGAGAGAGAAGTGCACCGCCCGGCTCGAATCAAGAGAGACCCGGATCGTGGAGAGTTGCCGGATGCACGAGCCACCTCCGCACTTCTCATTGCGCTTTGCTATTCGCCGCGACGGAAATTCAAAGCTTCCTATAATTTCCCATCAGAAGAAATCAGAACAGAATGTTCTTCCCAGAAGATTGGCGACTGCCGCGTGAAACGCCGTGCTTCCGGTGTGATTTCCAAAGTCGTGCGGTGGACATCTGGAGGATCGAAATCCTAAACAGATTCCGGGTGTTTACGAAAGATTTATCGGTTCCTTGCCGAGAAGTTAATCCGGCATCGTCAAACGTAGCCCGTCGCGAACCCGAGAACACAGTCGGTGGGGCGCACGGATTATCCGCAAATAATTAGTAATCCGTCGTTTAAATAAAGCGGCTGGCCCGCCCCGTCTTCGGTCCATTCGTACCTCCGACCTTTTTCTCAACTGGACCGAAGAATCCTGTTCGGTGTTTATCCGGACGAGACGAAGTTTGTCTCCAAACTGACAACGCCCCGTGGAAAAGTTTGTTTTCAACCTGCGCTCAAGTTTCCTCGGGACGCTTTCTTGGTTACAACTACGCACGGATTTTCAATACACGTTTCTCATTCGTTTTAAACGATTCTCGGCTTTCGGTATTACTTGCACAAATTCTTTCTATATCAAAGAAAAACAAAAAAGAACAGAGAACTTGCGGTTTCCTGTTGCAATAAAAAAATCCCAGAATATCCGTAAGCGAAATTCTTACATTAATTAGCCGTAGAAGCAGAAGATCGAGAAGTTAATCTCGAAGTAAGGAGTGTTTGGTCCTGCAATAGGGATTAACGTGCTTTCTTCAGGAGATGAAGGAAACGAGAGGAGCTCGACGGTTTCTTGATGTCCGGGGGATGAAAAACGGAGGCGGGAGTCGCGTGAGTCTCGCACTTTGGGTATACAGCCAGTCGGTACTCCCTTAATCCGTATTCATCAGCAGTTATAGGCACGAGCTAAGGGAGTAACGGGCTAATCCGGCTGATCCGCGCTCAGCCGACTCTCGCCCCGCCTTCACGGTTCTGGGTCATCTCCAAAACGCGTTATACACCGGTAGCAGCGAGTACTGCGCGAGTAGTAACATCCGACAGTGCGAAACCTCCTACTTCCGTCTCTAACCCCTTTCAAACCTGTTCTTTAAAATTTTCCGGCTTACAGAAACGAGGAAGACGTCTCTACGTCCATAAACAAATTTCACAGCCTCCCACATTTATTTATTTGTCAATTCAATTCCGAATTGTACAAATATTATATAAAGACAAACGTACATACAGTGACTCCCATTAATATCCGGACACCTTTCGAAGCGGTATAAAATTTTTAGTATTGGATCAATGAACTTTATCTTCTGTGGAATTTTAGAGAGCTTAATTTACTATAGAATGTCTAACAAAAAATTAAAAAAACTTGGTATTCATTGAAATCGCGAGGAAAATAATAAAGCACACGGTTTTTAACTTTTTTATTAGGGTCTGTAATCAAAATTGGAAGTGTCTCGTTTGCAGATCTAAGTAAGTTATATGCATGTACAAAGTTTCATCAAAATCGATCAATATTGCTATGCGCTAGAAGCGATTAGAAATTTAAAAAATCGTAGTTTTCCACGATTTTCAATCTACGACTGGGATAAATTGACGAATTTTTACATATTTCGATATGTCTAACTCTTCTATGGTTTCATGGATTTTTATAAAACTTTACACATTCATATAACACATTTAGATCTACAAACAGGATGTTTGAAATTTTTGCTAGAGCCTTCAACAAAAAAGTTAAACATCATGATCTTTTCTTTTTTCGAGATTTCGGCGAATAGTAATTTCTTTCAACTGTTTGTTACACATTACATAGTAAACTAAGTCTTCTAAAAGCCCACAAAAAATTAAGTTAGTCGGCTCCATTTTAAAGAACTTATACCGTTTCGAAGTGTGTCCGAATATTAATGGGAGTCACTGTAGTTACTAATAAGATGTAAAGGATAAAAAAGAACTTATTCCGTTTTGAAGTGTGTCCGAATATTAATGGGAGTGCCTGTAGTTCCTAATAAAATGTAAAGGATATATCTATCAGACACTGTATTGTCAACGATTCGACGGTAAGTCATCTCGCATTGGATATCGAAACGGACGCACGTGTATAGAGGATCGAGCATGAGAGACAGAGATGCCGCGGGCGGCGTCGCGACGCGACGCAAGGCGTCGTGCCGATAAATCAAATTGACTGGTTGCGACGTCGAGCGCAGCCAGGATCCGGCTCTCCTCCGCCCGACTCGGTGATCCTCCTCCTCCGGTCGGCCGACAGAACGGTGACCGTCCATATACAACGTGTCCAATCGCAAATCCCTTTAATTCGTTCCTTGCAGTATAAGTTTAATCCGAATTAAACTGTACGGGACGGCACATAAATTCGGAGCAAAGGCCGAGCATTAAAAGGAGCAACCACCTCACGTCCGTCCCTTCCCAACGTCCCCCCGTGCCTGTCTCGTTTCATCCCCCTCTCGTGGGGGGCGTTAAGTGTATATACCGGCGTTCGATGAGCGTGCCCACACCCCCGAGTCCATGAAATCGGTTTGATACACAAGGAAGAACGATAATCCGACGGGAAATTGCTGTTCTCGCGGCCATAACGCTGATTCGGAAACGCCGCGTGATTCTGTGCCTTCCAAGCATCGCAACAGCAAAAATTAAGAGACAAAAAATAAAATTATTTCCTATAAGAATAATATAAAAATATTTCTCGAAATATTTATTGTGTTCTTTAATAAAATATGTAAGAAATTATTATTTGGAAGTGACGTGAGTTCGTGGAATAAAAAGGTGGATAAGCGAATAAATGGAACAGCGTATTTCGGTGGTTCTACGTATAGTTGAAACGTCGGACTCCGTCTACGGCGTCGATTCGAGCAGCTCGGTTGTTTCGGTATAAAATCGGTTTCGTGTCGGCGGGACGTCGCGTTCCGCGAAATTCGCTGACGTTCCCGAAAACGATCAAGTTGCATTACACAGGAAGTACAAGTTTCTGCATTAGTACACGAGAGGCCCCGTGCCCAGGAAACAGGAAGCAGCGTTGCGAAACGTAGCGTAGTATTTGGATTTCGATGTGGTAAGCAATAGTCTCGAAAACTCTCGTAGTTCCCGCTACCGTCCTATCCAATATTTCAACCCGTGCCTCGGAAGACTGTTCCCCGATCTCGCTGCTCCCAGAACAGTAGTTCGCCTCGATTGTATCCTAAATCATTTTTCATTACAAATCCTTTCATAAAAATAACATAAATAAAATACCAAAAAAGGAATTCTTAAGGAGGTTCTACCGGTAATAGTTTTAAAATTACGAAAAATCTAAAATTTAGCGTACGAGTAGATTTTGGTTAAATAATGACTCTGGTAAATTTTTGTGAACTTTCGTGGGATGAGAGAAAAGTTCTGAAGATTTCAATTTAAATTGTTTTTCGCAAATATCTAAGTTCCTATTGATCGGACGATATATATGCATAGGATCGAAATTATAGATTGATAAATTCTCTACGACAATCATTCTTGGTATTTCCTGCGAGTAACGGTTTTCAATCGATAAAATTTTAAGTTTTCGAACCAAGCCGCGTACATCAGTCTTCCGAAAAATTCAAGTTTCTACCGCGTGTTATTTTGAAAACTGTTGCCCACAAGAAAAAAATACCAAGAATGATTGTCGTAGAGAATTTATCAATCCATAATTTCGATCCTATGCATATATATCGTCCGACCAATAGGAACTTAGATATTTGCGAAACACAATTTAAATTGAAATCTTCAGAACTTTTCTCTCATCCCATGAAAGTTCACCAAAATTGAACACAGTCATTATTTAACCAAAATCTAGTCATACGTTTAAGTTTAGATTTTTCGTAATTTTAAAACTGTTACCGGTAGAACCTCCTTAATCCTATAAATTTTTCGCATATCTGCATTTTTCTGAAATCATAATTTAATAATTATAAACAATATAAATTTGTCAACAGAAAATATATCGTTGCCAAAGTCACCCCGAACATCCCTCTCGATACAGACAGCAAACACGCCCTTTCCC
>SMSR01009693.1:1770-35870 GCA_019453355.1 Ceratina japonica
CCTGTCAGTACCGCCATTAGAGGGGAAATTTATACTGAACCGAGAGAGAATGTTACAGGCGCCGAGGTTCGGGAACAGTGTAATTGTTCGAAGTTTGACTCGCTTGCCAGAGAGTACTTGAGCCGCTCGAGGTTTCATAGCCTTGGACGCTGCTGGGATTGTGGACGAACCGACGAATTGAAATAAAAAATATAATAAATGGTTTTTCTGCAGAGATTTCATCAGAAGATATAGAAGAAATGAAATGCGAAAAAGTCTCTCGAGCTTCTCTCTTTTTCTTGAACTGAATACCATTATTATAAACTGATTACACTGCTGTGTGTAAATACAATTTGTGTACACGCCTGATTAATAAGAAATCATTCTATNAAACACGTAAATTTAACTATATTAAGTTAGTACGTGTGATGTGTCAATCCATATAAAAGTATAGGGTACACCCTTGCCGCTCCAACCCCCCCCCCCCGCAGGAACACCCGCACGTCCTTAAAAAAGAACCGACGAAAATGGCTCGGCCTCCTATGAGCCGTTTGATACACGACGCGGAAGTCTGACGTCGAATGGCTGAATCTACTGCACGGAGGATTTTTAAGTGGGAACGCCTGCTCGCAGCGGGGAACCTTTCGCCTGTTTTTCTACTAAATCGCTCGAGATTCTCCCTCGGTCGTATTCTTTCCGATAGAATCTACGCGCGTACATTCTTATATATATATGTAATTTAAAAATAAATCCGACGAGTTTTGAATACGAATGGGAACGTAGACACGTAACACCGTAGCATTCTACTGGGAGCAAAGTAGCACCGGTGAACGATCCGATCTCGGCGATGCAAACCAGGGTAACAACAAATCGCAAGAAGGAACGCATCATTGCGCATCGAACGAGCTTCCTAATTAGCATCGGTTTACCAATATATCACCTCGAATTAAGCAACATCGAGCGAGCGTTACGAGCAAGTAACACGCGACCGTACACCGGTGTAACATTAAAGATCCCGGCTACTATTCGCCGTTGATTCGATTAATTAAACGAGATCCACTCCCGGCTTCTCTAGGATCTATATACCACGGTACAGACACCGATAGAGTACGGCAGCGACGCAGCTGATCAACGTACGCGATATCTCCCCTCTGCGAGGCTCCCGAGACAAGCCGACCCATTCAGGGTTTCTGCGAACGAATCGGCGAACGAAATTAGTATTTTACCAAGCATTTCAAGACAAATTGCTGGCAGGATCCCCGGGTACGGGTAGGTAGCCGCCTAATTAATATACCAGAAGCCAGAGGGGAACGTTTTCCCCATACCCGGCTGCGAGCCGCGTTCGATCACGGCGCAACGGCCGAACGTATCAATTAATTAGATAGGAAACGTGACCACCCACTGGCGTACCTAGCATCGAGCCCAAAACCAAAGGTCACGGACGGACCATACGTTTTTGTGCATAATAGATCGTTCATAAGAACGAATTAAAAAATGTCTCCCATCTCGGTGCAATACGTATTCGCTTTTAATATATCGTATAGTTTTATGCATCGCGTGCAGCGTTTAATTATTTTATAAATGCGTCTGGTCGTGTAAAATGGAATTGATGCGATTAGAGGTTCCACGTAGACAAATGACGACCGTCTCGTATCTGATATTAGACCGATACGGGCAGCAGGCAATATTTCGCCAATTTAATCCTAACCGTTTCAATTAATTAAACTGTTTAACCGAGCATGTGATGGAGCGCAGGAGAAATGATTCGATGTGACTCGAATAGCTCAGAAGCTTAGAGGTTGCAGGGTTCAGGTTAAACCGGAACAGTAATGTATTCAGCAATTAGACGAATCATGCGCCAGACAAGCTGCATTTGGATTATCTGATCGAAGTTACGAATCCATTATTCTTAGTGAAAGCTCATTCAAAAATATTGTACTGTCGTACATACCGTTTAGCGTACAATTATTTATCACGCTGGAAAAGATGAAATATATTTTAGGAATATTTCGTGCCGAATTACGAAAATCCTCGTGGTTCCATAACTAATTTAAAGTCGACGAATAATTGCATAGTTTCTGACTGCGGCTCGAGAACAAAATAATAATAATTCAACTTCGGAATATTTGCGACAGATTCAAAAACGGAAGCTAATTAATTCAGTTAAACTTTTCAGACCGCACGTTCGGTACGAATCGAAACGGTCGAGTCACGATTTAAGTAGCGCGAGTTTTCTCGCGCAATCTTAACCGGGGAGTCGTGGGAGAGGATCCCATACGGGACTAATTGCCGAGCCGGCAAAATCCTATATAAATCCTCCGACAACGTATCGACCGGAGCTAATTACAATAGACGATTCGCTTATCGATTTTTTACGATCTTCCAACTGAAACCGTAGGGAACGGCTGAATGAAAGGAGCGCCGGTGCGCAGATGTAAATTCCCCGTGAAACTCGACCGATCAAACAGTCAGATTAATTGCCGTGATCGCTGCTATACACGAAATCGATATCGCGCGA
This sequence comes from Ceratina japonica, assembly GCA_019453355.1. Classification (NCBI taxonomy): domain Eukaryota; kingdom Metazoa; phylum Arthropoda; class Insecta; order Hymenoptera; family Apidae; genus Ceratina; species Ceratina japonica. The sequence goes on from SMSR01009693.1 coordinate 4,268, forward strand.
ATCCGCTCGGTCCGTACGAGTACACCCTTGCACAATTTAACACTAAAATGATCTATTATAAAAATTCTCTTATTTATAGAAAGTATCTGGGCAGCCATTCATTTCCACCGCGTACAGTTTGTTTCTGCTTAGCAATAAAAAATTGTTAATCTGAAAAAGCTACTTTTCTCTCTACGTGATTAAATGAAAATCATTACGATTTCCTCAGATCGACTCAGTACATAATTTTTTATACGATTTATGTACAATGCAATGATCGGTAGTAATGACACACGGGTGCGAGGGTACGATGCAAATGGATAGGCGGCTTAACGTGCATAGAAACGTAGAAAATGACCGAGGCAAGGTTTGCAGACCGGTGCAACTGCATTCTCGACGGTGTTCGCGTCGAAAGGACGCACGTGCTAGATGAGAACCGATTTTTCCGCGGCTCTCGAGGTGTCTCTTTCGGTTCGACGCACTTTCGACCGAATATCGAACGGCAATTGGCAAGGCAGAGGTTGTGGGCGTGGGCAGCGGATACGATGGGGAACGTGAACGCGATCAATAAAGCCTGATTTAGAAGGGACTCCGTCGAGGCGATTGGAAAATCAGTGAAAATATTCGCGAAAAATTATCTGGGACACAAGTCCACCGAGCCGAAGCATAAATTATCAGTTTTTCCAAATTTTATGGTCTCGTTACCATATACCAGTACCCACGCGTTCCTCGGATCGCATACACTTTCGATCGGCCGAACGAAAATATTAATAACGATCGGACCGTCGACGTTTACGCGTTTATAGAAAAATTACAGAAAATACCAAGACTGTCGATGAAAGTAATTTCTACTCAGATTCTATTTCTTAAATTGACGCCACAGAGGCGTTTCCTACGTCGTTCCCAAACATCGTCGATGAGAGCCCGTGCAACGAACCAGTTCGTCAACAGTTTGGAAAATAATAGGAGTAATTGGCGTACGCGACGTACGCCCTGCAATCAGCGCGTATTCACGAGTATTCGCGATATCTAATTAACCGTCGGTGCGCGTATTTACGAGTAGCGTCCGGACACGTTCATGAATTAAGGGATCGATCTCAGATGACAAATGAGTTCCATTTATCAACGATGTTCCCAACGTGGTCAAGGTGGTGACATGAAATATCGACGCGATTTTCTATAATACGATCACTTGGAAATCCGCGCGCTCGACAAAACGGAAAATAACGCACGAATATTAATGACTACGCGTCGCTCGAATAAATACGCTCGCATACCGTCGATACCGTTTCTCGCCGTGCGCATCTGTTACGCGGGGCGCGTCCGCCTTTTCCAGGTTCGCGATCGTCGGCGATTCGCGTAAACGGAAACGAGCACGTCAAAACCGCGATCCGTGGAAAGTCGGTAACGTCCGGCGAGAGGGTTTCACCCCGCGCACCTGCGACGAGAGGAGCGAGGAAGTCGCCGGGCGTAAAGGGCGCGCGTGGGCAGGCGTGAAATACTGCGGCACGAGGAACGTTTTATAGGTGGAAACGAGGCACGAGGTGGGCCGAGAGGTCGGGGCCCTGCCCGATTAAAAGTACGAACACGGGGCCCACGGGTGATAATTAATTCACGGCACTGTGCACGCCAGAAGGTTTATCCGTGCGATCCGGACGGGACCTGCCGCTCTCTTCCCTCTCGACCCGGACCGCTGCCACGCTCCTTTTCGTTCGTGTCACACCGCTCGCTGCCGCACGATTTAAGAGTACGGTCAACCATCGACGGCTCTCTTTTTAATTGCACAGACCGTCGATCTTGATTATACTCGCGGTAAGAATGTTCGCGGGTCGACGCACTCGAAGATGCTCGAGGATCTCTTCGAACTCGTGCTACTTCCACAAATTTCATAGTACTTCGGAACGGACGGGGAAACGCTTCGAACCATGAATAAATAAAGTCTCGTGAATTTTGTACAAAAACGTACGACGGATATCGGTGGAAGGAAATGACGAAGCAGTTTGCCCATTCGAGTACGTATTTATATGGCAAAAAGATTTGAATATCGGTCGGCCCGGATCGAATTAATAATTCATAAATTAGATAATCGACGAGCAAGCTTTTTTATTCCGGCGTATCGTTCATTTTTCAAGAACTAGCTAGGAACACGATCCCTCGCTTATTTCGTCCGGTGCAATAAGTTATTAATGACCCAGTGCAGTCGACAAGCCGTGATACCTTATCGCAACTTTCCAGGCCATGAATCACGCGAATACATATTCAATTTGTACTACTCTCTGTTGCATCTCTACCAGATAGCGATACTCCAATAAGACGATCGCACCGAGAATTCAAATGATGTATCAAAATAATTGATACATTATTTGAATTCGAACGCGCGGCGCATCCGCGCGGTTCTAATGCGTACAGAAAACGAAGGAGAAGACCGGACCCAATCCCGATTCCGTCGGTGGCAACGGGGTTTCATTAACGANCAATTAATAAATCAAAAGTGAAACGTCGTATTAATTTTTAGAAGGATCGCGTCTGGCGGTTTGCGATGGAAACGAGTCGAAAGCTTTTACGGAGCCAAGTTTTTTGCCCGCGACCATCTGATTTCGAAACCACCCTTCCGACNAATTAATAATTCATAAATTAGATAATCGACGAGCAAGCTTTTTTATTCCGGCGTATCGTTCATTTTTCAAGAACTAGCTAGGAACACGATCCCTCGCTTATTTCGTCCGGTGCAATAAGTTATTAATGACCCAGTGCAGTCGACAAGCCGTGATACCTTATCGCAACTTTCCAGGCCATGAATCACGCGAATACATATTCAATTTGTACTACTCTCTGTTGCATCTCTACCAGATAGCGATACTCCAATAAGACGATCGCACCGAGAATTCAAATGATGTATCAAAATAATTGATACATTATTTGAATTCGAACGCGCGGCACATCCGCGCGGTTCTAATGCGTACAGAAAACGAAGGAGAAGACCGGACCCAATCCCGATTCCGTCGGTGGCAACGGGGTTTCATTAACGAGTCCCACAAATAAATTGGCAATGGTAATTAAAACAGTGGATTTCCGTCGAGTTTCAGGAGCGAGAGCAGATCAATCACAGGGGCGAATCGCGGTGATTCTCGTTGCGCGAAGACGCATCGGATGCAAACGAGGATTCGTCCCAGCAATTGGGTTCACCGATTCGTTTTCGCTAATGAAGGAATCGTCGGTTCGACTTTGTAATTAACCCGCCGCGGGCACGACGACCAACGTCAATGAAACTCTCGTTACAGATATACATACGTACATATACGTATGCACGTGTGTTACGTATATACGTATGTGCGAGGAGAGAGGTTGCTCGGAGACCGTCTCGGTGCCCCTGTCTCCGTCGTCTTCTCATTCTCGTTCCTACCGTTTCCTTCCTCGCCCCTCGCGGAGGCCCACGTCGTCGCGGCTCCCAGATCGTGGCTCTCGGCACGGCCACGTCGCAGAAAGTAATTACAATAATGAATGTTTATTTTCGCAATCAGCTGAACCGCGGTAGGTAGACTTCTACCATTCCGTAAGCCGTAAGCGAACCTCTTGACTCGGAAACCCTTAGGCAAGGTGGTCCCTTGCTCTTCGCCCGAGCCATCGACGTGACTACTGCTCCGCGCCGATCGGTCTCTCTGCCACATGCATCAACATCTTTTCCGTCCGATCCCGATTCTCATTCGCGAATACAAGAAATTTAGAAACCTGATCGATTGTTACAACTGTTGACGACGGGTCTTTTAACGACCGGACGAAATCCACTGCCAATTACTTCGACTCGTAGTTGTATTTAAGTACGTTTGTACCATCGAGACTCGATATCTGACTTTTTTTCAGCGGCACGACTATTTGGATACAGTTTTATAACTACTCTTATGACACTGATAAGATAATAGTAATTTCAAACCAGATCTTGCTACGCACTACGCCGATACCAGCTAATAAAAAAATACCGTACAATCTGAACTTTACAAGTCGAATTAAAATTTCGATGTTACGAATCATAGTTCGCTTCAAATATTTCGCTTGAACGTCAAACGATAAATAAAATTCTGAATTTCCTCGTTCGTTCTCGATCGTATAACGAAAGTAGTCTCGATCTCGAGGCGAATGAAAATGTCGAAATTGTTTCGAAGAAACGGAACGCGGGGAGAACCCTTTTTGCCCAGCGGAGATTTACGCGATTACTTATTCGCGGCTTCGGCTGTTTCGCGTCGCGGTACGACTCCCGGCCATTTATCCCGGCTGATCGCCGACGTATGTAAATTTACGGAGCCGTTAATTGCGGCCAACTTCTTTCTGCCCCTCGTGAATCAGAAAAACTGCAGACGTTGCTCCGGGCATGTGCCGCCGCTCATGCCCCCGTGCACGCGCGTCTACCTCTCGCCACGCAACGGCCACGTTCGATTTCAGATCACCGAACGATTTCGTTCGTTAACAAATTAATTGGACGACGTATCCATCGTAATTATTCCTCGATATACGATTTATACGTGGTTTCTATTGTGACGTCAGTCCGACCTAAGCATAATTTTTAGAAATGATTAAAAACTATGGATTTAAGGCTTTCACGGTCATTGTTTATTCTGATAGCATTCATTTTCCGGATTGATACCAGTATCAGAGCCTACAGCCCTGATCAAGCTAACTGCAACGTTGGCGAAACGTCGGCAGATAAATTGTCAGAATACACGGTTTCAATCCGGAAAAGGAATGCTATCAGATTAAAAACTATATTTTTTATGGGAACTGTTTGAAACAGAATTGATCGCGTTCGGAGCATCGTTTAGATCGATTCTAGAATCGGTAGACACTATCGCGGTCGTCAATGATCGGCACATGTGTTCGAGAGTCTCCATTACAGACGGTGGTCGTTTTGCTGCCGCGGCGGTCGCGCAATTGTATCGATAAAACAAAAGCGAGCTATCGAGGGTACTGCACCATCTATGGTCACCCGTCCCTTGCTCGCTTCTGTTATGCGATAATCCACAGAAGCGGCGCTACCCCGGCATTATCCTTTTGCATCCATTAGCGGAAGGGACTAAGAAATTGTGATGGCGCAATCGCGAAACTACCATATGTTCGTTGCGCTGCCTTTGACCTGTCAGTACCGCCATTAGAGGGGAAATTTATACTGAACCGAGAGAATGTTACAGGCGCCGAGGTTCGGGAACAGTGTAATTGTTCGAAGTTTGACTCGCTTGCCAGAGAGTACTTGAGCCGCTCGAGGTTTCATAGCCTTGGACGCTGGGATTGTGGACGAACCGACGATCGCCAGAGTCCTCAGAATTGAAATAAAAAATATAATAAATGGTTTTTCTGCAGAGATTTCATCAGAAGATATAGAAGAAATGAAATGCTCTCGAAAAAGTCTCTCGAGCTTCTCTCTTTTTCTTAAACTGAATACCATTATTATAAACTGATTACACTGCTGTGTGTAAATACAATTTTTGTACACGCCCGATTAATAAGAAATCATTCTATTTATATGGAAATCAGCCTGATTTTCGTCGAGCGAAATTACTTATACGTAGAACGTCGATTTAATTAACGATGTTCGTAAACGAGTTATAAAAGTCGAACAGTTTCCCGGTGTTCGATTATCTTTATATTGTCGTTACCCGTTCCATCACGAGCAAGACGTTCGAATGACATTTACATACATTTCCACTATTTTATNCTATAAAAGTCGAACAGTTTCCCGGTGTTCGATTATCTTTATATTGTCGTTACCCGTTCCTTCACGAGCAAGACGTTCGAATGACATTTACATACATTTCCACTATTTTATTATCGATCCTTCACATTTTATATTATCCGAGTGCTCATTACTCAGAAAGGTGCCACTAACGAGCGGCAACCGTCAATTAAAATTCCGTCGTAAACCCTGCCCGGATCGATTTACAACGTCGCGCGTGTTACGCGTGAACCAATTATTAATTCGTGTGACACGAGTCGAGCTGCCACGCTTCATCAACCCCGGCTGTCCGATTTGCGGCTCGTCTACGAGAAAGCAGCGACGAAGATGTAGGGCAGTTCGGCGTATCCGTCTGGCTCGACGCGACAAATACATATTTTTGCAAAAATTAGTTAAATCTGATGTCAAAGATCTTTAATTCTGTCCAGAAATTTATTTATTTATTTTATTTATTTACGGGTCCATTGGCCCTTTACAAGTACTAGTAATATAAAGAGCAGAAAAAAAAGAAAAGAAAGATTTACATACTCCATACTAAATTCGGACGTGAAGTAAACTGGTGTAAAAAAAACAGATGTGCATAATTTTATCTTCGTGCATTAGAAGGAAAATTGAAAACGGGAAAACTTGTGTTAGAAATTACGTTCGAACGCGCTTTAACGTCTCGACTTCATAAATAGTACCGTGAATATTTGTAGCGCCGAGGACCGGATACGTGCTCGGTTTCGAACGCGATCGAAAACGAGGTTGCAAACGCCATTGACAATAATTCAAGGAGAAAGAGAATGCTACCCAGTAGTGCACCTCCGCGTATGCATTTGAACCAGTTGCGCTAGGCCGAGGTCGGGGTGAACGGCCAACGCCTTTAAAGAGAGCACGCAGATTCCACGCGATGCGTCTCGCCCTGCTTCTTGCATCGCCTCCGGCGTAAGGGTGCGTTCCCACTGGTCTGTCATATTGATTGCTCGAATCCGGTATCGCAGGTGTTCATTTACCCCGTGATACACCGGTGGAACAAGTGTTCATTGAGATTCATAGAGTAGCACTTTTTAGAAAGGAAAATTCATGGGATTCGGTAAAACGATCTCAGGAATAGTGATTCCCTGTGCTCTTTTAACGAATCAGGGACGGATCCGTTGTCCAAGAATGTAGGAATCGTCAAAAGCATTGTGCACGTCGATTTCAAACGGTAAACGAAATCTGAAATTTGAATTTCATTTACCGACACGTGGACATCGGAAGAGTCTGCGATCCAGCGAGGCATCGAACGGGATCGCGCGTTCGAACGGATAGGAAAAACGAATGGTAATGGAATAAGGAAGGAATTAAGAGATATCGATGAGGAGAAGTCGCGTCGCCATGCATCACGGTGAAATTATCGGGAGGGTAATCTGAAATTCATTGAATAAGACGAAAACGAAACGTCTATATCGCTGAACGCGCGCAGGTGGGTGGCAATAAAGTGAATTATAATGATGCGATGGATCGGAATATTAGCGTACGGTCTCGGGCACGCTTCGTGGCTGAGTGACCAGTGGGAATGTGCCCTAACACGTTGCATCCGATTCTTCTTGGTCGCCGGAGACACACATCGCGCATCGTGGAATGCGATTCGCGATGCGCTCGACCCGATGCGAGATTAATGGCGGATATCACCGATGAAGGCGCGCTTTAATCAACAAAATTGGTGTGCACCGACGGTCTGACGTTGCACATTCGTGACTCGAAGAATGCTCGCGAGGGACGATGCGTTTTGCACTTCGGTTACTCGTGCCGTGGGCCGCTCGACCGTCTCCATTTGTTTACATCGTACCGATCGAGAATACGGAGCCAACGTAATTGTAATATCTATGCACGCAGTTATGTCGCGCAGAAAGTACATCGAATTTCTTAACCGAGCTCGTTCGACGATCAAAAAATTCGTACGGCAATAAAATCCTGGTAGACGAGCAGTTGCTAAATATTTGACCGATTCCCGGTACAATTGGCCGGTTGCGAGGCGTAAACGTTTTAATCGGGAACGACCAACAAACCTCGAGATGTGGAACGCGAAAACCGCAACAGACATCCGTAGGTACAGACCTCGTCGGCGTATCGCCCGGTTGATAAAGCCATATTTGATAACGTTGCACGAGTATTGCTCGTTTCACGCCGGCGACGAGTGTTCGAGCCGATTCAACGAAGGTACATTATAAAACATATGAACGGTCAAATTGAATTCGAGAACGTCGTCAGACGACTCAACAAGTCCACGCGTCCATTGAACGCGTCAAACGAGACGCGAACTCTGTGCGTTCGAGGGGAGATGACGAGCGTACGGAAGAACGTGGTAGATTCACTTTTTGATCCGCGTAAGGACGACGACGGAGGGAAGAAGGAGCCAGCGGAATCGGCAGAAGCAAAAAGCAGCCGGGTCGAGCTATTTTCTTAAACACGTCTTAAATTCCAGCTAATAATTGAGCAGCTGAACGACTGGGCGGGGATACTGGAATTATGCAAATCGCGTCAGATCGGGATCGTGTCCCGAGGGCGCGACGTCCCTCCGAGAAGTAGGGGAAGCAACGCGGAGAACCGCATCGGGCCAAACAGGAAGAACAAGTCGGGGAGAAGAAGACGACAACGAAGAGGAGAAGCCAAAGGAGAGCCGAGGAGCAACGAGAGCGTACATCACACGGGTAGAACGAGCACCCACGGCGAGGGAGAGAGCGAGAGAGAGAGAGAGAGAGAGAGACGGAGGGAGGAGATTCGACCCATTGTGATTGCTATACCCAAGGGCAGTATGTTTCTCTCCGGTCTGTGCCGCCGCAACCCAAACCCGGACGATTCTCATCCTACCGTTTCTGTCGTCCCAGCAACGAAGCAACAGGTTGCACAACCTTCCACCTGCCCCTCTTGTTTGCCCGACCACCGTACATACATATACGACGCACCGCCACCCTGTCTCCTCTTTTGTCGAGCCGTACCGAAACCTCTCACGGTGACTACCACAGAGACCGGCCGCTCCGTCGTCGGGTAGCACGGTGTACCGAAAACTGCTCGACACGTCGACGAAGAAAAAGATCGGAACCACCGTGATATTAGGCACGACGATACGACGGATGATGAGAGGCTTTCGAAAATATCTTTAATGCCGCGCAAGAATGTTAACCGATTCTACACCTGTATTAGGCGCGTAATGGAACTTTGCCATGAATCAGACGAGAATGTTAATTCCTAATTGCGATTCGAGAAAGAAAACCAAAGCACCGAATGGCGCCTTATATCTGCTGGTCACGTTCATAATCAAATTGACGTACGCAGGCTATTAGCAAATATATCTCAAGAATATTTTTTTAAGATAGTAACTTATGTATATAAAATCGCGTCACGTTCTCTATTCGCAATTTCAGAGAATCCTCATCATCCTTTTCGAGTGTAAAGCAAATAACGCTTTTTCCGCCGAGCTCGTTTGAGAGGGAGGAAGTGAGAAAAAAGAATGCAGATTGAAAAATGTAAGATCGGTCTAGCGTTGGAGTGACGATCGAGATACGATTCGATTTCCCGCTATCGTGCGTTCGTGGAAGAGCCACCGCANCTCACGTTCTCTATTCGCAATTTCAGAGAATCCTCATCATCCTTTTCGAGTGTAAAGCAAATAACACTTTTTCCGCCGAGCTCGTTTGAGAGGGAAGTGAGAAAAAAGAATGCAGATTGAAAAATGTAAGATCGGTCTAGCGTTGGAGTGACGATCAAGATACGATTCGATTTCCCGCTATCGTGCGTTCGTGGAAGAGCCACCGCAGATAAGCTTCCTTTTTTTTTTTTCGAGCTGCACGCATGTACTATCAAAGTAATGACGCACCGGGATAAGCGACGCGACGGCCGATAAAGCTTTCCTGGCTCACGGCAACGATCGTCGAGGAGATTGCTTCACGGTCCCGTGGCTTTTCCAGCGTGATCGTAAATTATCAATGTTGCCGTAAAATACTGACCGGGTTCGTCCCGCTCTGGGCCAGCGAGGGATCCTGCGAGGGACCGGACACCTGTCGCGGTCGCGAGGAATCAAAACATCGCGTTATCAGCGAAATAAACTGTCCTCGCTCGCCCCACCGTCGCTCCGCTTGCGAACGGAGACGCGACGGTCGATTCGAAAACCGCGAATCAGATTGTTTATACTTTCACGGAATTCTTTAATGAACGCGCGGTAGGAGGAGGAAATAAGAGTGCGAGAATTTATTCGGATATAAGAAGTGTGCGACACGACGTGCCGCGGTCGAGGAATCGAGGGAATGAGAAGTCATCCTCGGACGAGGAGCACGTAACGCGGTTATGACGTTCCACCTGAGTGCAAACGATTTTTTTGCGCTGCATCCAACCGCGAAGAACGGTGACGGAAGTACGTCTACTTAATAGAAAGGGGCGACGTGCTCGAAACGAGATTTACATTAAGCCGAAGAATTTCACGATAAAAACCACTGCGACATCCTGTAACGAGCGTATATCACTATTTTCATTAAATTACAACGTATTTCTTCGAATACCGCGTGGTAAATTAATAAATCAGTGAAACGTCGTATTAATTTTTAGAAGGATCGCGTCCGGCGGTGTGCGATGGAAACGAGTCGAAAGCTTTTACGGAGCCAAGTTTTTTACCCGCGACCATCTGATTTCGAAACCACCCTTCCGACATTCCACGGCTCTAAATGCTACTCAACGATCAACGTCGTCAAACTCGCGCCACGCTTACACCGTGGCATGCCCGATCTCATCTCCTTTTTTCTACGCCTTCTCTTTTTCCCCCTGGCTTCTTCGTTGAAATAAGAAGGAACGACACACGCTCGCTCGAAACGAGATCGACGCACGCTCGGCTCTCTGTACGCCGTGAAGGCGTGGTCGGTGGACAAGATCGCATCTTCTGTGGAACGGGGATAGGGAAAAAAGACGAGAGGAGAAGGGAAGAGAGGAGATAGAAGAAGAAGAGGAGAAAGAAGAAGGTGGTTCGGGGTGGCGAGCACCGGTGGAAAGGTGAGGCGAGGCGAGGCGAGATCTGCATGGCGAACAAGACCACGAAGAGGTACGAACGAGGACAGAGCCAATCCTGGAAATTGGAACGAGCGAAGGTAGGTGGGTCTCTCTGTTCACCGTTCCGATGTAGACATTACTATCGTCGCGCACACGCAGACGGCTGAAACGTTCTCGTGCGAGATATCGCGACCGTACACGGAGCAGAGGTCACCGATAAAACGGCGAGATAAGAGCACCTAGGACGCAGGTGAACCGGGCGTAAGCGAGTCGATAACCGGGCCGCTTATCTTATCTGACTCGCTACGCCTCGATACGTCGTGCTTCGATGGAGCATCGGAATAGATTCTACGCCTCGGTACCGCGCCATAACATCGCTCGTTGGGAAAACGATCATCGTCCGACGGGACGCGGACGTCCTTCTCGAGGCTCGGGACCGTCGAGACATCGGTCGTTCGATCGCGCCCGGTCTGGCATCGCCGAGACGACTCGAGCGATAGCAAACGATCGCGGAAAACGGGCCTCTCGAAGGGTCGCTCGATTCGACGGGTCTCCGAGTCGTTCGCGAATTCATTGGCGCACCGTTTGACTCGGACGGGGCCTGAAAAATTCTCGGAACAACCGCGAGCTCGAGATAACGTTATACGTGCCTGCGCGGCTAATCTGCCGGGGGACGGTTTCAAAGGAACTCAGGTGAAAAAATATGCACGGCCTTTAGATACGCGCGCGTCACGTTGTTTTTTATGGATACAACAATTAACTTTTACTATTCTTTCGAGCCTCTTGTTAAAGAATAAGCTGTAACAGCTGGTCAAGAAAATAAGTGCTAATAATAGATTTTCAAACACGTTTGGCGCGTTCCCTGTCATCGGGGAAAAACTATAAACTCGTTTGATGACCGACGTAAATAATATTGAGAAATGAATATATCGACTCGACGATAACTTTCGTATTGGAATGTACGAGAACTGTACAACTCCATATTCACCTCGAGTTCCGCTATCAACGGCCTGTACTTCCGGTACCAGCTGCCTCTATCTCTCTCTGTACGTATAACTTTACGGCACGCGTTACATAAAGTAACGACGTACAAATTGTCTTGGCAACCATGAAAGTGAACGTAAGTGCGTTTAGAACGCAGCAGACCCGATCGATCCCTCTGATCGTGAAAACCAGGGTTGCTAAAGGAATGCGTACACTTGCGTACATTTATCTATCGCGGTGCTCCGGTTGGTTGACTCAGTCGCAGTCACGTGACAATCAACCAACCGGAGCACCGCGATAGGTGAATGTACGCAAGTGTACGCATTCCTTTAGCAACCCTGGTGAAAACTCTGCGCTCTATTATTTACTTAATCCTTCGTAAACCTGACTTTGAATAAAAAGATCAGAGAAACGTATTGATCAGAATAAAATTCTTGGTACATAATAAAAGCACAGAGACTCGTTACGTACTGTCTTCCTTTTAGAAGTCTTAAAAATGAAATAGAAATCCAACGTTTACGATTTATAAGAGTCGCTCGTGATTTCGGCATACCTGTTAAGAGTTAACATTGATAGAATTGATTCTCGGGGCCGCGAACGCGCGCGTCCAGTGGGCAAAGAGGTTCGACAAAAAAATCGAAAGCACCGTGCTCCGGGAAAGTACAACATTCCGCTGGTAACAACGCAAATAAGAATTTCCGCCGACCTGACACAGATATCCAACGAATGGCCGAAGGCCGTTGCGTACCTTTCACGCTCCAAAACAATCGAGCCAGGTCTCCTACGATTCTAATACGCGCGAGAGCTGAAGCAGGTGATAAGCCCGAAACTGAGGCTTCTCAAACCGAAGGCCACGACGACTGGTTCAATGTGTTCAAGGAGGTTCTAAATACTCCGTCCCACCCGCGCTACGAACTACGTAATGTAAACACAACGACACGGCTACGCCTAGGTCGATATTTTTCCCCGTTTTACTCGATACGCGTATGAAATTCGCGATGAAAGCAGTAAGATCATTAATTTGTAGACTACAGACTTTTATTGGAAGTAAAATATTTATGGTACCAGCGTGTTTTTCTTTCATCATTTAAATATAAAATTCGCAATCGATAACACGTCGATAATTACATTGTCTAAAAGAAAATCATTTAAAAGGACTTGCTCGGAAGAAGACTCACCAGGTCAACGTTCGACGACTGGCGCTACCGATCCGCCGGGATCCCTGCTAGCCCACAGATCGTCTCATACTCGAATAAATCCTGTCCGGGAATTCTGTTGTAGCTCACATAAGGAATAAACTCGCGAATAGAGCGGCACGTGAAACGGTGATCACAGCCGCGACATAAGACGCACACGTGACGCCAGGTCCCCGTTTACCGTCGGACAGGAATACCGGAGCACCGGAGCTCCGCGAGTCGACGAACACCGCGTCGTGCGCGTGAAAACCTACTGAGAACGTCACGCGACGCTCGCCATTTCGAACACGGATAACGACGACGTGCCCGATGATGCACGCCTAGCCGGCACCGATTACTGATACCACTGTAAACAAAGCGCACGAGCCCGATTCCATTTCACGCCGGCAAACACGAAAGAACGCGACCGTACGACGGAACCGGCGTCCCGCGAATGAAACGTCCAACGTTTCCTTAAACCACGCGAACATGGCGCACTTCCGAATGATCGTGTCAACTGAACTCGCAACGATGTTTATTGCGAAATTCCTCGAACGCCGCCGCGGTGACCCGGTACATTTTGCGACTCGTCGGTGGGTGGCGAACGACGGGTCCAGGCATCTCTTTTTGGTACGTGTTTTGGAATTGTTCTACGAACGTCACTAAACTCGAGACGCATCCTGGAATCTCGTTAATTGTCCACGAATAGGATACGTGCGTAAATTCATAACGCGAACTCGATTAACTGTACGATATCGACGACTATCGATCGTCGAAAGATCGTCGACGTCACGAAAGGGTTGAACTCGCGATGCGACGATTCGCACGCGATTCGAGCTCGAAGAACGTCGATTGATTTATAACCCACGCGTCGAACTATAATCGATCGTCGCGTCGCGGTGTAAACAAAGCGATTCCGTCGCGCAAACCGCACTGCCGCCCGCAGCCGGTCGACGCGTAGGAGCTTACGGGTCAAACGGGCACACGATGTGCCGCTCATACGAAACTGAGCGAACTGCTCCGAGCAGCGACGCTCGATTTGATTTCGGTTGTTCGACGACGACGCGACGAGCGCCAATTACAATTCGATCACGCGTCGAGCAACGCTACAGCGTTCGGTCGTAATCGAGGATTCAGGTGAATCGAGGAGCGAAAGTATGGATGTTAATAATTTATTTATCAATATNCTCATACTCGAATAAATCCTGTCCGGGAATTCTGTTGTAGCTCACATAAGGAATAAACTCGCGAATAGAGCGGCACGTGAAACGGTGATCACAGCCGCGACATAAGACGCACACGTGACGCCAGGTCCCCGTTTACCGTCGGACAGGAATACCGGAGCACCGGAGCTCCGCGAGTCGACGAACACCGCGTCGTGCGCGTGAAAACCTACTGAGAACGTCACGCGACGCTCGCCATTTCGAACACGGATAACGACGACGTGCCCGATGATGCACGCCTAGCCGGCACCGATTACTGATACCACTGTAAACAAAGCGCACGAGCCCGATTCCATTTCACGCCGGCAAACACGAAAGAACGCGACCGTACGACGGAACCGGCGTCCCGCGAATGAAACGTCCAACGTTTCCTTAAACCACGCGAACATGGCGCACTTCCGAATGATCGTGTCAACTGAACTCGCAACGATGTTTATTGCGAAATTCCTCGAACGCCGCCGCGGTGACCCGGTACATTTTGCGACTCGTCGGTGGGTGGCGAACGACGGGTCCAGGCATCTCTTTTTGGTACGTGTTTTGGAATTGTTCTACGAACGTCACTAAACTCGAGACGCATCCTGGAATCTCGTTAATTGTCCACGAATAGGATACGTGCGTAAATTCATAACGCGAACTCGATTAACTGTACGATATCGACGACTATCGATCGTCGAAAGATCGTCGACGTCACGAAAGGGTTGAACTCGCGATGCGACGATTCGCACGCGATTCGAGCTCGAAGAACGTAGATTGATTTATAACCCACGCGTCGAACTGTAATCGATCGTCGCGTCGCGGTGTAAACAAAGCGATTCCGTCGCGCAAAGCGCACTGCCGCCCGCAGCCGGTCGACGCGTAGGAGCTTACGGGTCAAACGGGCACACGATGTGCCGCTCATACGAAACTGAGCGAACTGCTCCGAGCAGCGACGCTCGATTTGATTTCGGTTGTTCGACGACGACGCGACGAGCGCCAATTACAATTCGATCACGCGTCGAGCAACGCTACAGCGTTCGGTCGTAATCGAGGATTCAGGTGAATCGAGGAGCGAAAGTATGGATGTTAATAATTTATTTATCAATATATGTAACGCGATCAAAGAGGTTCGCCAGAATATTGGCAATTAAATTGAGTAAAAGTTACGCTCATTTAAACGAGATAACTCATGGCAGCGGAGAAGTCGTGCTTCGCCTATAGAACTTCTACTCGTTTATCCGAGGACTACTCCGTCGTCTATAGTACTCTATAGAGTCGACGGAATATCGTTCGACGAACGAAGGCTGCGTTCGGGAGAGCGAACGCGTCGGAGGATTTGTTTGATCGGGGCACCAGGCTTTAATTATAGAACACGCGAGCGAGCCGTGATATGACGCGTGCGTGATCCGAGAGGAAGATTAGGCCACGACGATATTACCTCGGAACCGGAACCGTACGATTGGCCGCGAAATTATTTTCACGCGCTCAATCATTTGAACCACTGGAAAAAACAGCGGTAATTTATGGATGTTCGATTATTATTATTTAATATTAAGCAAATATGTATAAATATCGTCCAGAGTATCGAGGTGTAACGACGTCCTTCCCCATACAATAAAATAGTATTGTATGAAATTTTACTGAGTATTTATTTAATAAACCCCATTCTAATAACGGACTTACAGACCTTTAAGGGTCTAGGACAGTCGCGCATCTTTTCTAATATCCGTCCGTAAACTCGCGAGGACAATAAGACGAATGGCTGGTCGACATCGATCTACGCGCTTAAAATATAAAAATTAATTGTGATTTGGTACAACGTCGATCGGTGAACAGCGATAATGCGTAACATACTAGAAAACGAGTACAAAGTACAGTATTTTAATTCGATTCTCGACGTTCGATTACTGGCGAGTCGGTATATTGCTCGTTCGGAGCAAGGGAGTTATGTAAATTGTACAGGCATCATTATGTTATCGGGCTAGCAAACGAGCTTTTCGAATCGAACTCCGTACCGTATTCAATAATACTTGATGAAGATACGAAGTGCTGTCAGAAACGTATCCATTGCCCCGATTGACAAGCCGTACGAAGGTTCGATAATCTCCCGCGTCTATCTGATGTTAATGACCCTAATAAATGTAACCGGAGCAACCAGGAGGAGCATTGACATTGAGATAAGTCGATGTATCTCCGTCCAGATTTTTCCCTCCGCTCCCCCTACAGTTAATATTTATTTATGCATCTGAACCGGCCAGTTTCAAACTCGTTTGGCGACGTAGGGTCTTCTTCCCTTCGTATCGCGAGCTCAAACTTCCCAGGACGAGTCTTAAATATCCTTCATATTCGCGATTTTTCCCTGATTTCAATTCGCTATGCACGCGACGGTCGACTGCGGGTTTTATGCTTTTATTAAAGAATCGAATATGCGACTAATAGAAACCTAGCATGCGCGACGCACGAACGCATATTGCAATTCTCACGTGACAGGGGAAATATCTGTCCGCGATTTCTTTAGTCGAACGTCATTTTACTTCACGTAAAAATCGGCATTGTAATTTCGATCGAATATTCGAGCAGGGATCCATTGTAGGATCGGGTCGATTTAACTATGTATAACGACTCTAGCAACGTTTTTGTACCTCGCANCAGCGATCCATTGTAGGATCGGGTCGATTTAACTATGTATAACGACTCTAGCAACGTTTTTGTACCTCGCACGCACCGCATTCCTAACACGACAATCGGTGTTGAACCGGCAATTCAGATCTCGGTTAACGGCAGGCAATTTCGAGTCTACTCACGCGATGCAACACGGTATTTGGTTATTTCAGTCGGTTTTTTGTGTCCGCGCGATTAAGGAAAAGGGAGCTGAGGTGAGCCACTCGCGGTGCCACATGGTCTACTTGCGATGAAGATTTCTAACAGTCACGTCGATGATTAATCGATTCCGGCCGGCATTCTTGTAACGGGCAGCCGGGAAAAGCGAATGAAAAATGTTTGAATCGCGCGTTATTTATTACCGCTATTATGGATTCTTATGAGCTACAGCCTTGCGAACTGAATTTTATAGGCACAGGCCAAACGTTTTCCTAAGTTCAATGCTAGCTCAGTTTGTTTTACGTTTTGACGCGCTGCAAATATTTCGTACGTCTATGCACACGCTAGACGATTCAAGAGACAATTAAGTGATTAAATCTTTTATAAATTGCGTCGTGAAGGGTTTGTTCCTCGTCCGCGCGGTATGAAATTATGTTAGGCATTAGGTATCGTGAAACGGTATCGACTCGTATCTTTATTTGCGTAGATCCGATAAATCAATTGGNGTCTTTTATAAATTGCGTCGTGAAGAGTTTGTTCCTCGTCCGCGCGGTATGAAATTATGTTAGGCATTAGGTATCGTGAAAACGGTATCGACTCGTATCTTTATTTGCGTAGATCCGATAAATCAATTGGTCGTATCGCCGCGGCGATAATTTACAATGCGTCTCTATATCTGTCTCCCTCGCTTTATTGCTCAACTTTTACACTGTAAACTGTTCTCGGTGTACATTTTCCACGTGCTATCGGTAGCGGCGTCAAACATGTTTTGTGACTTTAATCAACGCCTGCACATATATTTCATAATCTGTCTTTGGATCGTTGATACGATTTCTTCCTGATTCATAAATCCGGATTCTGTTTATCTCGCCGCGAGACCGCGTTTCTCGCTTCGTTATGATCGTTCATTTATAATAATTGTACTGTGCAATGTCGCACTTCTAGGAGCAATAAGTCAGACAATTCGAAAATCTCGCCGCTGCGTATCAACTATCGCGTCCATGGTACAAGACTACTCTGTCGACACACGGCATGTATGTTAAGAGGTATGCTAAATATCCGACGCAGTCGATCTGATGAATTATCGCATCGATCAAAAACGGCAAATAAATTCCGGAAATTGGACAAAGGTTCGCAGGTCCATTATTGGAATGGAGTTTATTAAAACGACGATCCTTATTGATCGATCCCGAGCGGTAGAAAAAACGGCAGGTGCCGAGACGGTTTCGAGCGGTGCGGTGCGCGCCGATTCGCGGCGTCCTAATTAAGTCTCGCACGGTTGAAGCGTTATTAGTGAATCGAGCAATGCGTCGCGCGCAAGAGGATGCCGGGTTACCATTAAAGTCGACGCGTTCCGCCGTGAAAAATATCGCGCCGCGTCGCATAAATACCGCGAGCGTAAGAGCCAATAATAAAATCGTAAAAGTGGCTCGAAGTTCAAAAGGGAGGCGCGCGAGACCGGACCTCCGCTCCTCGTTCGCCCGCTCGCTCGCTCGCTTCGGTCCGGTTGAACGCTCGCGCTATTTAAACCCGGCGGGTTTCGCTCGCTCGCCCGCTAATGGCGAAGCGGCGAGCCGGCTTTTGCGTGAACGACTCGTTAAGCTCTTCTGCCCGCGTCCTCTGCGCAGCCACCAGGTACTTGCGTGCGCGTAAGAATGTTTAAGAATATCTGGATGCATTTATACTGGGTGAGCCAACAAGAATTCTCATCGAAAATAATATTTTATGAGTCTGTTGGGAACCTACTAAGACGCGATCTGCTAAAACACGAGACTTCGTTCGTTCTTCCGAGCTTCGTCAAATCAAACGTTCGTAGACGTCTTCTATTCAAACGCAAGTTCGGACATTCGATTTCGAGTACACAACATTATTTTTTAATAATGAACTATTCGATACGAAGGACAGACCGTGGAAACGCTATTGCAACGAGAATCGACTAACGTATGCGCGCTCTGCACGTACAATATTGAAACGAAAATTGCCGGTTCGATGGTTCGAAACTGAAATTTGAGTACCGCATGCGGTTCGACTTTTTGTTGCCTTTATAACGACGGTGTGTCAAGTATCGAAACCAGGACGAGTCGACAGTTTTAATATGAGCACGACGTTTCTTTTTTTGTTGCGTTTTTTATTACTGGCGTTCGAACGCCGAGATTGCGGCGAATCCGATAGTTTCGAGATGTACATCGTTTCCTGTCTGATTAAAAATTTGATGGCGAACGAACAGAACCAAAATGGTCTACTGCCATTTCCGTTTCTACAAAAAATTCTGCATAGAGCGTCAGATCGAACGATGACCAATGAAACGATGGCCAGTTTTATGGGAACACGATCTAGCTGGATCACCCTATATACCCATACGCGTTCACGCGCGCACACGGAGGCGGAACAACTTCTATACCTACGCGCGCGACCTCGACCGCTCCAATTCGCCGTTAATTGGGCGACATTTTCGCCGTGCCCCTTTTTACGCTCCTGGCCTATCTCAACAAGCTTATATCCCGAGCAGCGGGCATAAATTACGGCGATTACGCTTGACCACTGAGCTACTCCTCCCAGGAGCCGATTCGGCTCGCTAATTATCGGCTCTGTATAAATTTCCATCGTTTTCTACCGACCGCGGCGCACGGCTTTCAACGGATGCCGCCGATAGAGAAATAAATGCCCACGTTATGGCACCGTCATTAATACGCCGAACGCGAACGGCTTCGCGCTCGCGTCCAACCAGCGATTCTGGCTTCCCGGGAATATAAAAAGGACCCGTCTCGTTATATCGACCCCTTCCGTCGATCCGGATTACGAATTTTATACCCTCGCGAGTCGACGCGTACTTTTTCGTCGCCGCGAGACGGGGAGAGAATGAAGAGACAGCGGTAGGACAGATTCGTAAAAACGACGAAACAAAGTGGCGAAACGATTTCTTGGCAATCGTCGTGCCCGACATAGCTGGCGCGCGCCGACATTAGAAATTCCAACCGCGGTGTATCCAGCGCTTTCATTGAGAGCCCGATAGATTTTCTGTCGCTCTCTGTCAGACGTATCGTCAGCGGTGGCAGCGACGACGTGGGTAAAGGTACGCCGCGACGCATCGTCGCGAGGCAAAAACGCGACTCTACAACCGTGGAATCGAGGCAGAAATTGCACCGCGCGTGACGCGAGGATGCTTTCATTTTTTTCGACCGACGACGGTATACATCTCGGCTGGCGTATAAATTTATCAGCCCGATCAGCGCTAATAAGACCGCGGTAGGCACGCGTACTCCGATCGGAGACGTGCGACCAGTCTTCTCGGTATAAACAGTATTTTTCACTGCTCTTAAGGTGCGTACCCACTCGTATAATGGCGTATCACGAAGACCGTTGTTCGTGTCTCATGGCACACAGCGTAACACGGGAAGAATCATTGTTCTCTGTTCAATGATTTCATCGTTAGTAAAATATTTCGTACGAACGAGAATTGCGAGGACATATTAATTTAATAAGCTCAACGGTTCGTAAAGTGCAACGTTTGGTTCTTTATAGCGACGGGCAACAGTGATACGAAGGGAGGGTGCGATACAAGTGGATACGCGGCTTTACGGCAATTCCTCTCGTTCCGACGATCATTCAGACCGTGGAACGGTAGTCAAATCGACAACAAACTCGATCTTCGTATCGTTCATTCAAATTGGTCGAGTAGGGGGACAGCCGAGGAAGTGTGCGTGGACAAGTGAGCATTCCTTGTAACGCCATCCTTCAGGCCGGTGCTGTTCGTCATGACGCGGCCAGCGAGCCCGGAGGAGCAGGCGAGAACAGAGCCGCAATTTGCGTAATTGCGATGCCTACCCATCTCCTCCGGGTTCTCCGAGACGGGGATCGACTCGCTCCGCGTTCCCTTCCTTTATACTACCCCTGGCAAAAAGTTTTCGACCGATGCAGTAATAAGAACGGATGAAAAACGAAAATAGAACGCTCGTTTTGTGCGACGTTAAAACGTTTGCAACGTCGATTTGAAAAATGAAGGCGCGTCGTCGTCTCGCGGAGGGATCACAAAGATATATCCGTGGAAAACGGTTTAATTCGCCGAGACCGGCGTTTCGACGAAATCATTGGAAAGCAGGAATGCTCGGGTAACACAATTAACTTCCCGAGTTCCATCAATGTCTCCTCGCCGTTTAAACGAACCCGAGGATTGGACATGATTTACAGAGGAGCTGGCGCGGCAGCCGTCGCTCGTTAGGCTTGTAATTTACATTTGCCAGTCGGCGTACCTACAAGATAGTTGAGGCCGGCGTTGAATAGAATCAACACCGGCCGTTCCGCCGAGTACATACTACTGAAACGAGTGATTTACGTAAACGGGTCGGGCGTATGCGGCGCGGCTACGCTCGATAGAAAGCGAGATCGACTTGTAAATCGGAGTGTCATTATGCAGATAGCCGGGGGATGCACGACGAGCGAAAAACGCGGTATCGAGCGCTATCGAGGAACGCCGCGCAGATTTACAATCGGCCGGAAGATTGGAAATCGCCAGGGTACGCATTAGCCGTTCGTGCATCCGAGGCAAGAATACGGCTAATTGGCGTGGCACGAGCCCGTGGCGAAAACCGTTTATCAATTCGGTAATACGATATGAAATGAGAATACAAATAAAACTAAGATAGACCGTTTTATGCGTTTCGACGAATGGTCTCGAGCGTTCCGTTTGGTCGAAAACAGCGGTGCGCAACGCGAGCCGCGGGTCGAAACAAATAATGCATTAAACTCACGCGAAATGTAACTGCCTAAACGCGGCCGGGAGTAAAAAATCGCCCGGAGACCGGACGCGTTGCACGCGATAATGTTTGGGGAATCAATCAAAATTATCGCGGCACGCGTGACGCGAACCGGTGCACCTTTTCGCATTTCCCTCCGATTATTGAAAATCATTTCTCGGAACGAGCCCTTTGTGCATCGCGTGCGTGCACGAGGTACACGCGAACGGGTGCCCCTCGCGCTGCATCCCTGGACGCGAGATCGGCAAATCTAAGATCGTGCAACCGGTGTCCAGTGGCGTGTGCGCGGCGTACGTTGCCAATGTTCACCACCGATAGGAACGGAACAAGAGAGAGAGAGAGCGGAGGGAAGACAGAGAAGAGTACCGCGAGGAGGCAACGGATCGCGAGGGGTAGAGAAGGACGGAAACGAGAGAGGCGACAGAAGCCGGAGTCGGCAACGAGCGAAGGATGAAGAGAACCGAGTGAAACGAGGAAGGGTCGAAGCTGACGGAAGGAGGTGGAAGGTGGAATGCGCGGTTCTCGAAGGAGGAGCTGTCGGCGGTGAAAAATCACGCACCCCGTCACCATTGCCATGGCCAGAGAGCATCTGCTCTACATACCCTGGCTCTCAACCTCGATCGGCGAGCTCGTCTCTCGCGCCCGACGATCGGTTTGGCGCACCTGCGTCTCGTCTTCTCCGCCGACATCGTTTTTCGATGTTTGCCCGGCGCACGATCTCATTACGCTTCTTTCGCTTAGAGAACTGGTTCCCTATCTGCGGGTACCGGAGCACCGGCTCATATTAAAGTTCTATTAACGCTCGCGATATCCGCGAAATGGATCTCCGGCTCCGTATCACCCTCGAGTATAACGTATGAAACGTATCATCCGTATATCCGTTTGTACGATTTATCCAGTTTCTTGCGAGAGAATGTATCCTTTTACCGACGGGATTTAGAAGTCAGAGCGACGATTGAGAAATCTGTAAAACGACAAGACGAAAGACGTGACTTAAATAGATATTGCAGGAGAGCCCCGAACGTGTTCTACGATCGGNAGTTTTTCGATGTTTGCCCGCCGCACGATCTCATTACGCTTCTTTCGCTTAGAGAACTGGTTCCCTATCTGCGGGTACCGGAGCACCGGCTCATATTAAAGTTCTATTAACGGTCGCGATATCCGCGAAATGGATCTCCGGCTCCGTATCACCCTCGAGTATAACGTATGAAACGTATCATCCGTATATCCGTTTGTACGATTTATCCAGTTTCTTGCGAGAGAATGTATCCTTTTACCGACGGGATTTAGAAGTCAGAGCGACGATTGAGAAATCTGTAAAACGACAAGACGAAAGACGTGACTTAAATAGATATTGCAGGAGAGCCCCGAACGTGTTCTACGATCGACGATATACTCGGTTCTCTCGAGAACCGAGGAAAACGAATGTTCGACGTCGAAGACAATAATGTACCGTCGACGACTGAGAAATTTCGATTGCCGAATAAACCGAGAAACCAGAGATTTTTCGATAAACCGATTTTTAATCGCGGAACGGGTCTGGAAGGAGTCATCAATGAGAACCTCGAAGAATCAGCATGCAGCGTAGCAGAGCAAGATATACGCGCACTGGCCGGGCTACCGGTCGGTCGGGTCGGGTCCGGAGTTCTCCATCGCTTCTCTCTCTTTTGCTCTGTTTTCCCGTACCTTCACCCTCCTCTTTTCACCTCGGCGAAGTATGTATCCCGCTTACTTGCCCTTTCCACCTTCCTCGCTACCTCTCCGTCTCTCGTTGCCCGCTCGCTCCACCACGGAGTCGTTGTGTTCGACTGTTTTATTACTTTTATAAACGCCGCCGCTGCCACCACCACAGGATCACCCGCCACTTCCACCGACGACGTCGCGGCGGGGATTTCCTTTTTTTGNTTTGTTGGGACACCGGGCCCATTGTTGCTCGCCAGAAAGATGCGAATTTTAATTCAATATTGTCTAATATTATTTATGTATGCACGCGCTAGAGAACCAGCCCATTTCAAACTCGCTTGCACCCTCGCCACTGCCCTAGCGCTACTGCTTCCTTTCATCTCTGTATACGTATCGCGAGTCGATCGTTATTGTACCGACTTCGGGCTCCGACCACTGTCCCCCTTATATTTCATTCGGATTTTTCGACTTTCGGAAACGACGGAACGTCAACAGATCGATAGATTTCGTGCATTTACAATTCTTAACCCACTACGATAATTCACGACCGCCTAATAAAATACGATACTGTTTGCGCAGTTTGTCTGAAAGTAGGCCTATAACGATCGCAGTAGTTAATCCTGGTTAACGCGGAAGGAGTCACCGTCAGCGTTAGATCGAAGCCTTGTCATTAGTTCAAAGATGCGTTTGCCGATAGTAGAGCACGTTCTACAGCTCGTACGTAACTCACACCTCAGTATTATAGATCGTCAACCGACGCACACGTTTCATTTTCATCTGAAGATCTGACTCGATCAATTTCAAAATTACAGAAGACCAGAGTTGGGCAATACCGATTACAAAAGTATCCAATTCCTGCTTAGATACAAATACTGTAGTGCAAAATGTATCGAATAGTTGTACAATCGCGGACAGTGAAGTTTAGCCACCTTCGCGTTTGTGTGCGTTCCCTAGCGGGACACATTGAAATTTCGATATTTACATACATATTGAAATTTCGATGTGTCCCGCTAGGGAACGCACACAAACGCGAAGGTGGCTAAACTTCACTGTCCGAATCTGTACCGTAACTGTATTCAAGTATCGTGCAATCGAGACTGGACGATCGTCCGACTGGCGCCGAGTATCGAAAAGTACCGATTCCTTTTCCAAATCGAGTACCTGTATCGGTACTGAGGAACTTCGTGCGGTACTTTTTTTACGATTGTCACAGCAAATACGATAGACTGAAGATTGAGCGAGAAGGTATACCTTATAAAAGCTATTAAAAATGTAATTTAAAAGTAGAGAACAACCTTTTAGTAAAAAATGGTATATTTATAAGCACAAATGAAGTTTGTTTATTATTCTCTGTGTAAAAATAAATGGTCTATTAACAATAGAAGTAATTTTCCAAAAATTACTTCCACTCTTAATAGAAGTAATTTTCCAAAAATTATTTCCACTCTTAATAGAAGTAATTTTCCAAAAATTATTTCTACTGTTAATAGAACATGTATTTTTATACATATAGAGAATAAATAAACAAACTTCATATTTTCTTGACATTACGTAGACTACAAATTTTTATAAAAAAATTCAAAGTAGCAAAAAATGAAGAGTGCATATACGAAATATTCAAAGGAAATTTCTGTCTACGTTTCTTTTTTTTTAAATTTAATTTNCTGTGAGAGCCTAGTTAGGATTTAATGCAACTCTGCGGAAGTCGTTCTATCGGCAATCGGAATATTAAGTGAAATCAGGATATTCTGATAAAAACTACCTTGATCACGTGACGACCCCGCTAAAAACTATTTCTCTACCGTCAAACGTCCACGACGAAAGACAAGACGGTCGAGAAATCACAATAGCGATCGATCGAACACGTCAGCTCGAAGTCGAGAGAGGGTCGGTCTCGGCGTAGGCGAAGATCGTTTAATAACGTTGTCGATTTAAACGATCGTCTAATTACCATCAAGTATAGTTTCCTGGACGGAACAGGGACTGCGAGACTTGCGCGTACGCTGGCCGGCCTCTGCCACCTGGAAATCAATATCAGCCGACGTCCAGGGTTCACTCGGAACTGCAGCACACGACGGAATGCGCAACAGTTGCGTCTGAACGAGAGACAAGAAGGGATATACATTGTATCGTTTGCCCGATAACAACTCGAAAGTTATTGCGACCCCCTCGTGCCCATGTGAAACCGGAGAAAGAACCACTGGTGGTGCCACGACTGGAAGGAAGCGCGCCCGACATGAGAAGGAGCCTTCTAGTCGGCGCGGTGCAACGCGAGACGCGATGCACCAGAGAACTGTGAACGGGATTTTCGTTTGAACGTCGTCAAGATGTGCGAGAGACGCCTCTCGCTGTACACGTTGCACGTATCGTTAGGCATCAACGTCAGCATCCTCGTGATATTGACGATATTCGGCGTTCTCCTCTCGTTGCCGCTGCGGTTGTTACTCAACACGAACTACCACAGTCGAAACCAGACCCTCGGCGAAAATCGCACGTCGATCGAGAACGCGACCGTCAACGCGACAGTGATTCCGGCGGATCACAAGAAACTGAAGCGTTGCCCGATGTTCGAATACGAGGACAGATTGAAGTCGGTTTTCCGGTGCGATTACGACGGGAACTGCACCTATGCGCCAGTCTATCCGATCGATCCTCCCGAGGAGAACCGCGTCGACGAAACGAACGACACGAGTAACGAGACGTCGACGGAGATTTCGAAGGAGATCGGTGAAAATTTAACGGAGAACGCGGAGGATGGTAGCAAAGATCGTCGATCGAAATCGGTCCCGGTCGCCGGACACATACTCGTTACGATGCTTGTCATTTCAGCGATAGCTGCTCTCGTTGAAGTGTTGCGAATACGTTTCGCTAAAGATAAGGTATTACAGCGGAAATCGCACTAGTCTATCTTGTAACTCTGATCAAAACTATCTCTTTGTGACTCTCTGTACTATACGATTTTACGTGTGTATTATGTGTACATATATTCTCGTGGTTGCAAATCCAATCAGTGTAGACACGTTACAGGTACATTTAAGAGGCAGAGGTAAAGATGATCGTTTAACGAAACATTCCAAATGAATGTTCGGAAATACAGTAGATTTAAAAGAGTAAATAAATAAAAGACATCGATGAAAGTAATCTTATCACGTGCAAACTAGAATTTGTCGGTCGCGACTGCGACCCGTGTAGATTCGTAATACGCAGGAATATTAATTAAATAAGGTATTTAAAACGAACTATGATTCATAGAGTAGAGNGGTCCCTGGTCCCACTTGCGCGAATGCCTCTATCGGCAACTGTGGGTTCTGACATCATGGACCTGAACGAAGGTGCATAGTCAAGGGGTTTTCTTCAGTGGTTTTCTTCCTTCAAACGGAAGGGGAAAACAACTCTGTTTGAGCCATAGAGATANGAAACATTCCAAATGAATGTCCGGAAATACAGTAGATTTAAAAGAGTAAATAAATAAAAGACATCGATGAAAGTAATCTTATCACGTGCAAACTAGAATTTCTCGGTCGCGACTGCGACCCGTGTAGATTCGTAATACGCAGGTATATTAATTAAATAAGGTATTTAAAACGAACTATGATTCATAGAGTAGAGAATCTTTAGAAGTAGAAGTCCGATTGTTACCGTCGTTAGACGCCACCGCAGATACCAGTAGCGAGTTACGTGGAACGTAGTGACGTTATTAACGAGTAGACTACCTTTTGAAAGGATGCAACGACTAACGTTACACTGATTGATTTTACGCGCACGCCGCAATGCATTTCCTCACTTTATATCGTTAGAAAAAGAGTAAAACGCGAGTATATAAACATGTATATGTATATATATGTTTGAAAAACGCATAAGGACTCGTCTAAGGCAGGTAGTGCCGGGTCAAGAAAAGCATCCACGATCGAGCTTCCCCTTCAGAGGAGGTTCCTACCAAGGTATCCAATGAACGGTCAGAGGTCTTTCGAAATGCATCGATCCGCTTTACGGCTATTAGGTAGACGTATATAATTAGACCGACTCGATCGGCCTACTTGAACGCAAACGCGTAAAACGGGTAAATCGAACCGTAGGTGCGAGACCGCCGCCGCTTGTTCGTCGCTCGTCGTTCCCGACCCAACAATCTAATCAGATCTCTGGTTCGGTCGCCAGCACGCCGATCACTCGGGTATCCAGGCGTCAGTCGGCCGAATCCGAGGAAGAAGTTGGATTACACAGTAACGCACTTCATCATCGCACGCGTCTGATTCGACGCCATTAAAAGGTACGTAACGCGCGATTCTTTTGCTCTGATACACGCGAGTGCGATGAAATTATTCACACGGTTTTGCGATCGATTAAATGAAAAATACATACTCCTTTTTTTAGGTAAGCTGACTAGAAAGTGTTTGTGTCGACAATTCGAACGGAAGATCACTCAAAAGGTGTAAAAAGTAAATTGTATACGTCCGTGCTCTTTCTTGTACCTTACCGTACGTCGTATTGTAAACGAAAGTAAATGATAGACGAATGTATTTTGAAAAGAGAGTTAGACAATTCTTGGATACGTATTTTCACATTACTTCGACATTTCTGTGATTCCCATCGTCTCTCACGCGATACGTACAATTAATAATAATAGTTTGTGAAATATATGTACCACACGTCGATGTCTGATAAATAAATTCTTCCAATCTATTTCGAGTTATGTTCACGACGAGTCATTTGTCACTGCATTGTCACTGCATTGTCATGCATACTTAATAACTGGTATACTTCTTACTTTACGAGTCGATAACTACATAATTACTGAGTTCCGTTTAGTTCGAATATTTTCAAAGACTCTGATGCGACTCGTCTGTATAATTTGTGACGCAAAATAGAACCGCGATCGTTCAAGACGTTGGGCCAGCAGTGGCCAGCCCTTTCAATATCGTCCGTCGTCCGCGACCACGAGTGTCCAAGAATCGTCGCGCAAGAGTGGCATTCGGAGATTAGATCACATGAAAATAATTGTTCACCGTCGATGGATCGAACGCCCGGAGACAGGTTGAACACAGCGAAAAGGAAGAGACGCGAATGAAAATATGTCCACCTGCCCGACCCTATCTACTCGCATACTAAGAGGCGTACCAGAAGTCAATTTCCTGCCTGCTTGACCCTCCTATACTTAAGGAGGTTCTACCGGTAACAGTTTTGAAATTACGAAAAATCTAAAATTTAGCGTACGAGTAGATTTTGGTTAAATAATGACTCTGGTAAATTTTGGTGAACTTTCATGGGATGAGAGAAGAGTTCTGAAGATTTCAATTTAAATTGTCTTTCGCAAATATCTAAGTTCCTATTGGTCGGACGATATATATGCATAGGATCGAAATTATAGATTGATAAATTCTCTACAACAATCATTCTTGGTATTTTTTTCCTGCGTGTAACGGTTTTCAAAATAACACGCGACAAAATTTTAAGTTTTCGAACCAAGCCGCGTACATCATTCTCCCGAAAACTTCAAGTTTTTACCGCGTGTTATTTTGAAAACCGTTGCCCACAAGAAAAAAATACCACGAATGAGTGTTGTAGAGAATTTATCAATCTATGATTTCGATCCTATGCATATATATCGTCAGACCAATAGGAACTTAGATATTTGCGAAAAACAATTTAAATTGAAATCTTCAGAACTTTTCTCTCATCCCATGAAAGTTCACCAAAATTTAACAGAATCATTATTTAACCAAAATCTACTCATATGCTTAATTTTAGATTTTTCGTAATTTTAAAACTGTTGAAA
The DNA here is from genome assembly GCA_019453355.1 of Ceratina japonica. Classification (NCBI taxonomy): domain Eukaryota; kingdom Metazoa; phylum Arthropoda; class Insecta; order Hymenoptera; family Apidae; genus Ceratina; species Ceratina japonica. The sequence goes on from SMSR01009693.1 coordinate 33,358, forward strand.
GGCAAAACAGACTCATACGGCACGACGATACGTACGGGCTCTCGTCTACTCGAGCGGAAGGGTCTGCGGGAGTCGTTCCGGGACGACTCCGCACCCGAGTTTAACATACAAAAAGATTCACACTTTGCAGTATGTACATAACGTTCACCTATAATCGACTGAAAAAAAAACTAACTATTACAGCAAATTATTATGTTAACTCTCTCTCTCTCTCTCTCTCTCTCTCTCTTCCCGGATAAAATGTTAATCTATTAGATAAATTTCGTACATCTGATCCGTTATTCATATGTATTAAAAGAAAAAGCGTATATTACACGAAATGATCTATCAAAAATATATTGAATTCGTTCATCTTTATTTTAACGAAGACGAAAGTAAGTTATAGATTGCAAAGAAATTAAAAATCGAACAAACCACGATTACAAGGAGCCCTAATTTGAGCTGACATATCACACAATGCAGTATAAAATTTTTATTACTTGCGGGTATTTATAATGATATATAAATACTCGGAATCACTCGTTAAACAGGTATAGAATACAACCGGTCACCCGTGCCGTTTCGAACCTTTCGTCAATTGAATTCAAAAGCATATGACTCACCACGCGCCCAAAACCTTCATTGTTGTCCATTCAACTAGCCAAAAGTTGAAGGATGTCAAGAACCGGCGACCAAAAGTTGAAGGTGCAGGAACCAGCCATAGTCATCAAAGAAGAACAAAGTCGAAAACTGTAGCATAAGAAATGTAACATAAGAGATATGAAAGATAAGAATAAAGGAGCATAATTTTGAAAGTACAAGCAACGTATCCCGGGAATGTCCAATAAGTAGTTAATCAAACACGTGGTTATTAATCGACATTAACGGCGAAAGTCGACATATAACGATGTACGAACGGTAATCGTACTCACGTGAAGTAATAAATGCATCATAATTAGGCGTCAGGACCGTTGACAATTACGTGCATACAAGGTTTTGATGATTAAAATCGAACGCCGGTATACCAAAATATAGGAAGCACCTAACACTCTGATACTACGACACGCACATACACACAAGGAAAAGCAAATGGCCGACGGTCAAATGAGGAGAGTGGGAGTCACGTGACACGTCACGAGATCACGCGGGAATTCAAGATCACTCTCGACTTTACTTTTGATATCTATTTCTTTAGAATTTGATGAAACAATTGTTTCACGCTGTAAATTAAGAAGTTCGATAGGATTAGAACATTGGACTTGGTATAAATCAAAGGAGATAGGAAAACATGAAATTAACCTGCTCAGAATATGAATGTGGAATGAAAGACAACAAAGAGAAAAACGTATCCCGAATATATTCAACAACTAGTTGCACAAATGAACGTGTGTTCGTTACTCTGGATGAATATAATACTTATGTGAAGTACTAAGTACGTCATAATTAAACGTCTGGAAACAATTACGCTCAATTACAATTTGAAAGTTTTGATTAAAGTTGAAAACTGAGATGCCGAAATGTATAGAACGTACTTGACAACTTGGCGCTACGACGCTACGACAAACGGGCAGGAGTGGAAGATGGCCGAGACTCGAACCAGCAGGACGTCGAATTAGTGATCACGTGGGCTTTCACGTTTACCACGTGGAAATTTCAAATTACATTGTGAGTGTCACCTATACATATACGCATCTTTATTCAGTTCGTTTAAATACAATTTTCCTCAATTAATTTCCATCAATCACGCGTTTTCGTCTTCGCTCTTTGGATCAATCCACTTTAGATTGATATTAGAATCTAATGATCTCCACGTCCTTGCCATTACCAAAGAGGAAATGTAAGTTCCTTATACTACTCATGATACTACTGCTGCCCCCAGCCTTTTCCTGCAGAAACTCGACGTTTAGCGTGTACAAGAACCAACTAAACAGAGATCTGCCTTGTCCATGGTTAATCAATTCTTTTCGAATTGAAGCAACAACAAATTAGGGACCCTCTAGGTAGACATTTGGACACCTACCTAAAACTGCGTCTAAAGTCTAAACCCTTAGAGCATATACACATGGAGGAAGCACGGCTATACGAAAAGTGTAGACGAGTGACCGAGAGAGACAGAAATAGTTTAAGTTTGAGTGGTTTGAGTACTATCACCGAGGAGAGACTCTTAAAGAGTGGCAGCCTTATGGGACTTTGTGTCGCACGAAAAAGTCGGCAATTTTCGGCGCCCTCTAGAACATGTGGCCAGTACAGTAAGAAACAGATAGCAAAACACTCGTCGGTGGTGAGCCGACCACGTGATCTTGCACGTTACCGACGAATCATCTTTACATTACCGATAAAATAGTATCCTAGACGAAGTATACAATTCTTTTTCGTTTTTGTATGTAAACGTACGGTCGGATGACTCACGGGATTCCGAATCCACGTCGCATGCAGATATACATACAAAATATAGCAGTACATCGGCATCGGCATCAACATCTGAGGCAGCATCGACGTCATCTATTTGCTTTCCACTGAAATTAATAAAAAAT